>JAWNNT010000075.1:0-60179 GCA_035044645.1 Scaptomyza parva
TGGTGTTTGGCTCGGTTATGTTGCCAAAATGTGCATAGCCCTATCGCACTTTACTTATAATGGTGTTGAAAGTACTGATGCTAATCTCTGAGTTGCGTGCAGTACAACCTGATGACAGCGCCAGTAGTCCAGTGTCCTTCAGTTGTATAGTAGACGGGGTTCCGTTGCATACGGCTTGTAGTTCCATTGTCGAATGAGTTGCAAAGATCCAATTGTTAGGATGGTGTGTTTTTGACCATACCATTTTGGTTGTTCTGTGAGTTACTTGACACCTTGTTGGGGTTTTGTTGTTGAAGAGTTGAAACTCACACCGATTATTAACGTTAAACATAGCTTAATGATCAAAGCATATGTATTCTTCATTTGGTAACGCACGGCAGTGGTGCAGATCATCCCTTGTGAGTCCCATGAATTGATCCCTGTGCTTGTTTACAGCTATAATAGGTGTTTTAAGCTCAAATAGTCGTCAGCTTGTTGAGTCCCACATGGGAATCGGCACAATATTGAAAAGTTATAATATTGATGTTGACACTAGTGGTAGTGTTATTCTAAATATTACATGCTTGTCGGTGATTTTGCCCTCTGCTCGCATAATTCTGTACAGTTGAATAACGTTGGATGATGTCACTGGTAGCATTTGATCTGGTGGCAAATGATCCCGTATTTGATCAAATTGTTCCTTTAATTGATCGGGAGAAATTAATACAGGGCTTATTCTGCGTTGGCGAATTCCAGTAAGTACGTCCACTATTTCTGATTGCATGCGTTGAAGGCTGGCTGCTAACAGTGCCAAGTAAGTCTCTGTGAGACGTTGAGCAGTGTATTTTCCTCTGATTTGGCTGATAGTAGCAACTTGCTGTTCAAGTAGTTGTAGTCGCTTGTCAGTTGCAGATTTTGTCTTCTTGACAATGTTAATGGTTGAATCAAGAACGGAAGTTTGATTCTTCAGTAATGTCAGTAAAAAATCTTCGTTTGTTTTTACCTTCCCTATCACCTTGGTCATTTTATTAGCGTAGTTTAAGTCTAATACTCCGAATAGACTGTTCGTAATGTTACCCACTGCATCAATGGGGGACCGGCGTTTTCGTGTATATTGCATGAGTGAATTTGTCATTTGTAATTCATCATACAAGTGATGAAAGTGCTGAGATATGGAGATATATGGGCACATGTGATTATTATTTACTTCTGGGCATATGTGATTGAATTCGTTTATGCCCAATTTAAATGTTTTCATATCACGCCAGTATGGTTCCAATTCATAGTATATTACTATGGTCCAGTCGGATACTGCTCTCTTCGTTGTTCCAATTTTTTCATAAAAGATTCCAGGCTTCATATCGAACCGTTTTACAGATACTGAGTCTGTTATTACCAAGGGTAACATGAAGAGCAGGATTAGAAAAGACGAGGTTATGGTTGGCGACATTAGCCGTTTTCGTTGAACGGGTGGCGCATCATTTTTATCTGTTTCCTCAGTTTCTTTGATGGGGCGTTTTTTGGTCATCTCTTCTTTGATATTGGGATTGACTGCCTTCCACTTATGTCTGGCTTGCAATTCTTGTAGATATTCCTCTGACCATTGCTTCCAAAATCCTTGCTTGAGTCTGGATACTAGTTCCCATCGTTTTAGTAATTTTTCGTTGCGGTCTGTGTTGACATCGGGGGGAGCAGTCAGCGTTTCACCAATCAGAAAATGTGCTGGGGTGAGGGCTGTGTTGTCCGTAGGGTCATTTGACATTGGTGTAATCGGCCGATAGCTCAAAATAGCTTCAATTTCAATGATAACCGTGTTTAGTTCTTCAAATGTTAGAGATCCGGTATTTGTTGTAGTAACCAGAAGTCGTTTTGCAGACTTCACCGCAGCTTCCCATAGGCCTCCAAATGATTGAGCTCGTGGCAGTGTAAATTGGAAGGCAACTTGTTTTTTGTTGCAGTGATTGATGATCTCTGCTTGAGCCTTCTCGCCAAATATTGATCCTTCCAGTTCCTTTAGTTGGTTGTTTGCTCCAACAAAATTGGTGGCATTGTCACCATGAATCTTTTGACATTTGCCGCGGCGGCTTAGGAATCGCCGCAGGGCTCCAAAAGGCATTTGTAGACAGGTCACTAACCAACTCGAGGTGAACCGCCTTTGTAAGCTTTATCTGGTCTGTTTCCACGATATTTATGGTGAATCCAGATTGGTCCGCAATAGTCTACGCCTGTAGTGAGAAAAGGGCGTGTTGGTGTTACTCGATCGGTTGCCAAATTGCCCATAATTTGGTTCATCAACTTTTTGCCTTGTTGCATGTTATACAGTTGTGAACGATGTTTCTTGACATAGTTTTTTCGTTCAGGATCCAATATTGTTGTCTGGCAGTTGCTCGTAAGGCTTGGGCACCGCAGTGCATGTTGTCTTCATGCAGCTCTAGTGATATCGTTTTGACAGACAACAGTTGGATTTTGTTGCTCCATTGAAGAATTTTCCAAATGTAGCAGTGTGTTGTGTCTTTTTTGGCACTTGAAGCATTTAAAACGACTTGGGCACGACTTTGCGATGTGATCTCCTTTGAAGCAGTTGACGCACAATTTTTGTCGTTGAATCCAGTTTAGTCGCTCAGTAGCTGTCTTGCCACAGAAATTGTCGCACCGAAATATCAGATGATGAGATTTCTTGCAAAATGGACAGTCCTTCCCTGCAGTTGAAGAAGATGAACAAGTTGCTCCCCCAGAATCTCTCTTGGCGTTGTTATGTGGTTTGCATCCGCTGGCTAAAACCCGAACTCTTTGTTCAAGAAACTGGAATGGTGTCCAGTTTTTGTATTTGCTTAGAGTTGCTTAGTGATTGCTCGTACAGCGTCTTATTTGTGCTGTCCAGCTTGTTCCGTATGACCGCTATTAAAATTGGGTCCCACGTTGAGATGTCTAATCCGAGTCCCTTAAGAGATGCAAGGGACTCCAAAGTGACTATGTATAGCTCTTTAAGCGATTTTACATTGTCGGTAATGGCTTGTTGCATCAGAAAACGGTTCAATATCGTTGACGCTATGTCTCTTGGGTTGTTGTACGCATCAACCAAGATGTTCCAAGCGTGGAGGTAGTTATCCTCTTTCAAATCAATTTGGCGTATTAATCTTTCTTCCTTACCGATCACGTTGGTATTCAGATACCACATTTTTTGAATGGTTGGCATGTTGGTATCGTGAACCATGGACACAAACATATCAAAGAATTGTGTCCATTTTTATATATCCCCATCAAATTTGGGGATGGTTATGCACTGCTTATTGTTTCTTGAAGCTAGTGTCCTTTGTACATCTTCTTCTGCCTGTAGATATTTTTTTATATCATATCCATTTTCTTCTGGGTCTTCAACTTTTTCATACAGCCGAAAATGAACCTCTTGAATCTGTGCCCATAGATTCCTTAAGAGCTCTAATGATGCGTGTTCAATAGGAGTGCTTTGGTCTAATGTGCGATGCAGTGACGCTATCATTGCCCTTTGTCGTCGGCACAACGCAATCACCTTGGGTTCTAAGGTTGATTGCTGACGCTGTCCATAGTCAATCTCAAGTTTCTTGCTTGTGGCTTGATTTATGGTTTCAGCGTCGTTTTTGATTACTACTAATAATTTCAGAACTCTGGTTTTTATGTCCTCGTAAAAAGTGAAGTATTCATGATCTTTCGGTAGACTGGCAGATTTTCTTATGATTTCATCATTTTCTTGTACAGTATTCCATTTTTCATTGAGCAAATCTGCTTTAATTTTTTGATAGCCGGTCTGAGATTTTCTCTCAGCGGTTGAATCTCAATGGTGATATCTTGCAGGACATCGAGTAACTCATTGATGGTCAATTTTTCTGATGCCATTTTTTAACTGATTTTTGTCGCTGGTTAGACTTTTACAAATATATTGATATATCTGTTCCTTAATCAGTTTTATTTTTGTCGTTTGATCGACTTTGTTATAAGTGCTGCGGTCATTTAGTTAACGAGGGCACACTTTTATCCTCATGTGTCGCCTAGTTGGCAACTTCAGATGGAGGATCATAGACTAACACGAATATAGTGAATTGTGTTAGCTAGGTTGAATGTCGTCGCTTGAAAGACTATGTTGAACGTGCTGTAGTCGTCTGTTTTACGAACGCACGCTTGGATCCTGATATGTCGACTAGTTGACAACTGCAATGCAATGATCATAGACTAACACGAATATAGTGAATTGTGTTAGCCAGGTTGAAGTTCCTTTTGGTTGTACAAACATTTTGGTGACCCCGACGTGATTATCTGAAGTTGTCTACTAAGCGCCAAGGGACACCAGTCAGGATAACAAGGATAATCAACTCTTCGTTCCTTCACTGAAGTTGTCAACAAGGCGATCACCAGACCCAAGCGTGCTCTCGTAAAGTCGACAATCAAAGGGAAACTAAAACCCCACAATTCACTTTATTCGTGTTTTTGCAATTCTACGATCTGGCCCTTCGAGCCGGATATTTGCGTTAGTACAACATCTAATACAATCTCTAAATTCTACGATCTGGCCCTTCGAGCCGGAATTTGTGTTAGTACAACATCTAACACAATCTCTACATTCTACGATCTCGTCCTTCGAGCCGGATATTTGTGTTAGTACAACATCTAACACAATCTCTACAGTCTACGATCTGGCCCTTCGAGCCGGATATTTGTGTTAGTACAACATCTAACACAATCTCTACAGTCTACGATCTGCTCCTTCGAGCCGGATATTTGTGTTAGTACAACATCTAACACAATCTCTATATTCTACAATCTGGCCCTTCGAGCCGGATGTTTGTGTTAGTACAACATCTAACACAATCTCTACATTCTACAATCTGGTCCTTCGAGCCGGATATTTGTGTTAGTACAACATCTAACACAATCTTTACATTCTACGATCTGGCCCTTCGAGCCGGATAATTGTGTTAGTACAACATCTAACACAATCTTTACATTCTACGATCTGGTCCTTCGAGCCGGATATTTGAGTTAGCACAACATCTAAAACAATCTCTACATTCTACGATCCTGCAGTGAAGCAGTCAACTAGGCGACATATCAGGATCCAATCCAACCACCCAACACAATCCCTATATTGGTGTTAGCGTGACTTACTGAAGTTGTCAACAAGCGTGCTTTCGTAAAACAGACGATCACACATCACGTTCACAAAGTCCATCAAGCGACAATTTACAAACTGATTAACATACAGATAGACATATCTGTACAAGTCCAACAAGCGACAAAAATCAGCCAAAATGACATCAGAAACCATCGACCTAACACATCGACCACAAGCAGATCAAGTTTGTTAATCAGTTATAACCTATGCAGTTATTATTGATATTGCAATAGAGTTTTGCAATTTCCAAGTAAACTGTGCCAACCTACTTTTTGTTAAGACATTTCAAAAATTTTCTTCTTTACGCAAATTTCTTAGAGTAATTCAAAATTTGAAAAATTATAAATTATCTGAACGATCTAGCTCATTTTACAACTTTTAGTACATAAAATATACGCATATTTGTCATATATCAGATTTTAATAAAATTCCTACACAATTGTTGCTAGCTTTCAGTATTCTTAAGGGTGAAATATATCAATATTAACTATTAGTCTAGTGGAATTGTATTATGTTATTACACAATTTGTGTTCATTGAAGGCAGACACCTGTCAATTATCGTAGGATGTGTTTATGTGCATATAAGCAACATTAACCTTGAATTCAACATAATGAGTCAAAAAACTTTTAGCGACAAAAATTGATGCGCAACGGTCAGCATTTTGCCGAAAATCGGGCATTTATTAATAACTCGAGAAAAACAAAAGATATTTCGATTCGGTTTTTTGCAAAATATTTTTAAAAATCAAAGAAAGGTTTTTTAGAAAAGAGGCGTGTCACCGCCCCTTTTTTCATTATTTTATTGTATGGAATTTTCTTAATTTTAACCGTACTTGAATGAAACTTGGCAATTAAGAGTTTTATAATGATACTAATACCTATTAAAATCGGTCGACTATATCCTATAGCTCCAATAGAATTAATCGGTCGCAATACGGTTTCTCACATAAAAACTTTGTTATTTTTTTTAGATATCTTCACGAAAATCAACAATAATATGTTTTATGAAGCTATCCGTATTTGTGCAAAATATGAGCAATATCCGATCACTATATCATATGTGATTAGAAACTCGTTTCTAATCGTAAAATTTTGGTTTAAAATTACAATTTATAAACATTTTTATGATATTTTTATATTATTATAGCAAAACAGCATCATTAGACTTAGTTAGGTATTTCAGTGTGTGCCAAATTTTTTACAATTTTGGTATTTTTACACTGAGGTTGTGCTCTTTAAACTTAAATTTCTCATAAAACCGCAAAAAGCAGCAAAAATGGTTATATGCCCTGGATAGGGAATTAATGGCACTACAAAATGGTGGTAAGCGTTTTTGGAACACTTTGGAACAATTTTGTATAAGTCTATGGAAAGTTGAAATTTATTTCTAAAAATTTCCAGTGAAAAGCACTTTTTAAATACACAAGAAAAAACAAACCAACCAACAAAATGTAAAACAAATGATGCAAAACGCATAGCAGAAACCCATATTAATCACTTCCGTTACCAATTTGTTGTTTGCTTTTTGTTATCTATTATGTTTATTGAATTTTGCACAATGTTCATTTTTTCACTTTAACGGAGTTTTATTTTTCGGTGACAACAGCTGACTTTGAGTGTTAATAACATAACAGGGGTCTGTTAACTTAACATAACTGTTATGGATCCATAAACTTTGATCAATTTACCAGTCTTTTAGTACCATCGAATTCAGTGCTATTAACTCGCCTATCGCATAATGTGCGCATCGTAGGATTCCCTCTCCGTAGTCGAACTAGTTACAAGTGCTAGTTGCGACGATTTTAGTAGTCAGTCAATGTACTGAAAACCTTAAAAACATACAAACATTTTGGTGACCCCGACGTGATTATCTGAAGTTGTCTACTAAGCGCCAAGGGACACCAGTCATGATAACTAGGATAATCAACTCTTCGTTCCTTCACTGAAGTTGTCAACAAGGCGATCACCAGACCCAAGCGTGCTCTCGTAAAGTCGACAATCAAAGGGAAACTTAAACCCCTGCTAACACAATTCACTATATTCGTGTTTTTGCAATTCTACGATCTGGCCCTTCGAGCCGGATATTTGTGTTAGTACAACATCTAACACAATCTCTACAGTCTACGATCCTGCAGTGAAGCAGTCAACTAGGCGACATATCAGGATCCAATCCAACCACCCAACACAATCCCTATATTGGTGTTAGCGTGACTTACTGAAGTTGTCAACCAGGCGACATATCAGGATCCAAGCGTGCTTTCGTAAAACAGACGATCACACATCACGTTCACAAAGTCCATCAAGCGACGATATACAAACTGATTAACATACAGATAGACATATCTGTACAAGTCCAACAAGCGACAAAAATCAGTCAAAATGACATCAGAAACCATCGATGAGTTACTTGATGCCAAGCAAGATATCAGCAATCAGATTCAAAGGCTGATAACAAACTACAAAAAAGATTCGAACTACAAGATCATCATGATTACTTCGCCTTCTTTGAGGACATATAAACAACAGCTCTGAAGTTCGTAGAAGTAATCAAAAGGGACGCTGAGACCATACATCAATCCACAAGCGGGAAATCTGAGATCGGCGATGGACGCAATTCTTTGACATGTTCATGTCCATGGTTCATAATACCAACATACCTACAATTCGGAAAATGTGGTATCTTAAAACCAGCGTGATCGGTGAGGCAGAAAGATTATTCCGCCAAATGGACTTAAAGGAGGGCAGCTACCATCATGCATGGAACATCTTGGTTGATGCATTCGACAATCCAAGAGATTTAGCATCAACGGTATTGAACCGATTTCGGATGCAGCAAACCATCAACGACAATGTAAAGTCGCTCAAGGAACTTTACATAGTCACTCTGGAGTCCCCCGCATCTTTCAAGGGACTCGGCTTGGACATCTCAACGCGGGACCCAATATTAATAGCGGTCATACAGAACAAGCTTGACAGCACAAATAGGACGCTATACGAGCAATCTTTAAGCAATTCGAAGCACATACAAAAACTGGATACCATGCTAAAGTTTCTCGAACAAAGAGTTCGTGTTTTAGCTTGCGGAGGCAACCTACACAACAGAGAACAACACAACAGAGCCAAAAGAGACTCAAAGGGAGCAACATGTGCACCTTCTTCAACTACACGGATGGATTGCTCCTATTGCAAGAAATCTACGCAAAGACAGCCAATGAGCGACTGAATTGGATTCAACAACAAAAACTGTGCGTGAACTGCTTCAGCAGACATCACATGGCAAGGGATTGCCCAATTACGTATAAATGTTTTAAGTGCCAAAAAAGGCACCACCCGCTGCTGAATTTGGAAAATGTGTCAATGGAACAGCAAAATCCAATTGTTGCCTCAGCAAGTAGCTCACAGAACAACTAAGATGGTATGGACAAAAATACACCATCCAAATAATTGGATCTTTGCAACACATGCTACAATGGAACTACAAGCGGTATGCAACGGAGCCCCGTCCACTATACAACTAAAGGACAACGGATTACTGTCGCTGTCATCAGGTTGTACTGCACGCAACTCAGAAATCATTAGCAGTACCTTCTACATCATCATAAGTCAAGTGAATAAGGGCTATGCTCACGATGGCAACACAATCAAGTCAGACACCACTCAAGGACCTTTAAGAAACCTCAACATATCAGAGAACAATGTACAAGACCAGTGTTTCCCAAAGTGGGCGATAACGCCCCCTTGTGGGCGCTGCAGGTTTCAAGGGGGCGGTAAGAGACCCAGAAAGAAATTGGGGGCGTTGTGTAGAGGCCTGGGGGTGATTTGTAATTTTATTTAGCTAGAAGGCCTCGTAGACAACAACTGCATGAGCTCTCGACTCTCAACAACAACTTGTGAAAAAAAGGGTATCAAAACACATTGAGCAGCGTATGTGTTTCATAAACGACTACAATCAAGTGTTGTTGTTGTTATTATTTTTGCGCTTTGCCTATTTCCGTTAGACCCTATATACGACTTATAGACAAAAATACGACTTAGGCCACATACAGTAGGCCAGCGGCAGAAGAATGATCTAGTCGAGAAATCGCGACTAGACGATACCCTTAACCCTTTACTTCCTTCTACCTGTTACATACTTTTGCACAGAAACAAAACACCCTTTTTTCCCTTTTTTTGTGGGTTCAGGGTAACAGGATACCAAGCAAATTGTATTTTCATTTGTGGTTTCGCGCGCAATAGATGAGCACTACTTAACCCTCCTCTACACTACTCGCGAAGTTGAACGTACATATTTCTCAAAGCAAAACAATGTCGGAAGTAAAAAAGAAAAGACGGCAATACTGTGCGGAATATATTAAATTCGGATTCATTGAAACGGATTTCATTCCCACAAACGCATCGTCGGCTTTGTGTCTTCTATGCCTAAAACAATTTCGAATGAAGCAATGAAGCCTTTAACACTGCAAGATCATTTGAATAAAATTCATCCAGATAAGAAAGACAAGAATGCGGCATATTTTCAAGACCTAAAGAAGAAGCATAATACTCAGCCAACTGTAGAAAAACTATTTTCGGCGGGTGCTAAGCAAAATGACGACGGACTTCGAACTTCGTACAATATTTCTTAGTTAATTGCTCAAAAAGGAAAACCACATAAAATCGGAGAAGAGTTAATATCGCCAGCAATAAATGAAGTAATAACTAATATGCTTCATAAATCGCCCGCAGATATTATCTTTTGAGTAATAATTCTGGGCAAAGACGAATTGATGAAATGACTGAAAACATTGCAGAATGATTGTGCGATCACCTGAGGACAAGTCAATTCTCAATTTAGCTCGATGAGTCCACTTTACCAACTAATGAAGCATTGTTGTTGTCTTATGTGAGTATACATGACATTGTTAAACGACAAACTAAACTAAATTTAATTAAAATACAAAACGTCGTTGCTGCTTTCGCAGCCAAACTGCTTCTACACAAAGAATCTGGGCAGACGTGAGTTTCGCAATTTTCCGAATTTATCAGTATCATGCAGTAACGACGAATTTTTTGCCTACTGCCAACATTTGGAAAACCTCCACATTGACTTCACCGAACGATACCAGGACATTTTGAACTTGGAAATACCAGACTGGGTGTTGGATCCGTTTTCAAATGTCAACACAGCAATGTTGCTTCAGCAGGTTCAAAAATGGTTACTAAGAATTTTGGCTACAAAAACCGATCCCGCAATTGTACCCTGGATTGTGGTCAATCGTTCAACGATTCTTGATAGCATTCCCATCGTAATATTTGTGTGAACGTGGATTTAGTTCTGTAACAACACTGTTTACTAAAAAGATAAATAATTTGCTTGTTACCGAACGTGGCGACTTGCGACTGTTCTTGAGTAAACTGGAACCTGATATCAACAAACTTATTAAACAGCATCAGATTCATCCTTCACATTAGTTTTTATATAAGGATCGATTATTTTATTTTTATTTTTAATAAAAGATACTCTGTTTTAATACTATAAAGTTGCGTTTCAAAACATTCTTATTGGCATGTGGAGACCGTAAGAGTTAACTTGAGACCTAAGCGCCGTTGTATGTTACCTACTGCGCTCAGGTTTCAAGTTGCGGGTTATAGTAAAAGTTTCGTTTAGAATTCTCCGTTAATTATTAATAATAATTAATTTAATTTGAAGTTTTAGTGGTTTTTAAATAGCTGAAAAAATGGGGGGCGCTAAAAAAATATTTATTCTCAAAGTGGGCGGTAGACAAAATAAGTTTGGGAAACACTGTACAAGACGATAAGGATCTGGACGACTTGCCCGACCAAATCAGTTCAGGACAACATCATCACATCGCCGCTTATGCTGCTTTGATGGTATCCGTTTTAATGTTAGTTACCTATGCACTACGGAAGAAACGCATCTGGACTTTGCAACCAACAGCTACAGGGAACGCGGATGCCACAACAGCCGTGCCATCCGCATCCGCGAGACGATCCACACTGGATATAGATGATGGTTGATCACCGATTCAACGGCCGGGAGAATGTTTATGTGCATATAAGCAACATTAACCTTGAATTCAACATAATGGGTAAAAAAAACTCTTAGCGACAAATATTGCTGAGTACAGATTATCGCTGATTGCACAACATGCGCAACGGTCAGCCAACCCAGTGGTTGCGCAACTTGTTATTCGGCAGAAGCGAACAGTTGCTGAGAAATCAAGAGCCCAATGCACCTGACAACACAAACATGTAAACCTCAGCTAATTTTACCTATAAATATTGTAACTTTTCGTCAATAAAGTCAGTCTTTTAGTACCATCGAATTCAGTGCTATTAACTCGCCTATCGAGTCCAACTAGTTACAAGTGCTAGGTGCGACGCCTTTTAGTAGTCAGCTAATGTACTGAATACTTCCCTTAAAAACATACAAACAGGATGCTTGCACGGTTTATCAAGCAGCAACTTTTGAAAGTACGTTGACTAGGCGGATAAAACTACCTGTAAGTAAATAAAAAACGAATAAGTTAAGCCTCATTCTTAAATTCACAATCGATAACTTAAAAACAATTCGGCTATTCAACACATAATTAAGTCCGAGTTCTACTCGTACGCACCTTGTGTGCCTTGAGCGATCCATGCTCACAGGACAAGGTCACATCGACAAAGGAGAGAACCTCGCGCAGCTGCTGAAACACTGAAGTCATCGTATTCGCACAACAGCAATTTTGTTTTGTTTCCGAGTGACTCTCTTTTCACTTGTTATATCTGATTTGTGGCTTATATTTATATTGAGGTCATGGAACTATCGGCCGAATGCTGAGTCAAATGTTGTTGGAAGAGGATTCCATATTGCCGGACATTACAAGTAGTATCATATATTGACTAAATGTGTGTTATGAATATGTTATGTTTAAAAACCGAAGTTAAAATTTTGTTTTGAACCCATTTCCGTGGGTTCATGGACCATTGATCTTGCACATTCGGTCATGCGTGCACTTCTGCAAAATCGCCTAATGATTAAAGTTCAATCTTTCATCTCCGGTGCTTCTCAGCCGATTTTAATAAAACATTCACGGATTTTTAGACCCTTAACGCATAAAATGGGGAAAAAAAAAGAGTCTAATAGTTTATTTTGCGTAAAAGTCTCATCAAAATCAACAACAACCACATGCAGAACAATAATTGCACTTAACAATTAATGAAGTAACTAATGAGAAATGGCATCCGATTGTCAATTGCAAAACAGCAGTGCGAGCAGAAGTGAGACAGACTTCAAACACCGAAAAAGAAATTTGACAATTATAGATTAGAGCTTTTTCTAAAACATTGACTTTGCGAGTGATATTAATTCAGCATAAAAATTAATTTACAATGTTCTATACAAGTTTCCCTCTTTCCTTAGATTGCTGCCACAATTTTGGCGCTAAATTCCCAAAATTTGTGTGTTAATATAGCTGGTTTTAGTTGAACCTACTCTATATCAAGAAGGCTAGAGTCTAGTAAGCTCGACAAGAAGATACCGCGTAACCTTACACATGCCCTAATAGTAATAATATAGAATCGAAAATTTGAAACATACTTGTATTGCCTAGTCTATAGCTCTTATAGTTTCTGAGAACGACGCGTTCACACATACAGATGGATGGACGGACATGGGCATAGTTACATAGTTTTGCACAAAACCATAATACAATTTGTACCCATTTTGTGGGTTAATGGTACAAAAATACGACAACCCCTATACAAATTGCAAAAATCAACATCATTTTTTCAGGTAATATGAGATCTTTCAATTGGAACTATTCTATTTGTTAAATATGTTATATGTTAAATAACAAATTTGTTAAGTTAAATGTAAACGAAACTTATTGTAAGACACTTTTGATATATATTTAATTTAATAATTGGATTAACGTTTGTTATTGATTATGTGTTGCTTACAGTTTTTATTAGCAGATAATGGCAAAACAAATTAAAATGTTTATTTACCCTAATTTTCCTTAATGCCAAAAACAATCAAAATTTAGGTAAAAAAAAAGCTGTACATACAATAATAAAGATAATTGAAGACTTATGTTAATAGTGAAATATAGTTCATTTTAAGCCCTTCTAGATTAATTTGACAAGGTAAACCAAAACCACTGCTCGAACTGTTCTGCTAGGTTCGTCATAGCAACCGCTACTATTTACAATATATGTTGATAACTTGCCCGGTGTGATGATGTTCAAATGAATGTGAGTAGTTCATTATATTCAGATTCGGACGTAGATGTACTAACGGACAGTACAATCAAGTGGCCCAACGATACCAAACACAGGCTTGTTTACGCGCGGACCCAAGCATAAAGCGACCCACCTCCCGCCCATCCGACTGAGGGACGCACCGCGTAACGTAAGGTTACGAAGATCGCGAACATGTAGACAAATGACATAACACAATTATTTTTAGAGAGCATGCAGAAGTGGTACTAGTTATAAGTTGGGAAAGATCGTTATAGATAAGCAAGCATGCAGGGCTATAGGTAAAAATTTCTACTACTTCTAATGGGTACAGCAAAGTTAATTTGGTTAATTAGTAAGGGGGAATCTATTTCACCATTTATTGATTTGTGAAAAAAGGTTATTGCTAGCATAGTTCTACGATTAGTAAGAGAGGGAAGATTTATTAGTAAAAGTCTACTGTGGTAAGCAGGTAAATTTGTACTATTATCCCAGTTAAGACCCCGAAGAGCAAAGAGCACAAATTTTTTTTGTACCGATTCTATTCTATCATGATGAATCCTGTATTTGGGATACTATATACAAGATCCATATTCAAGAATCGGTCGGACAAGAGACACATAAAGAGTTTTAGTTAAGTAGGGGTCGTCGAATTCCTTCGACCAGCGCTTAATGAACCCCAAGACACTTGATGCTCGATTTGAGATTAAAGCAATATGCTTGTCAAACTTAAGCTTTGGGTCCATTAAGATACCCAAATCCTCAACCAAATCAATCCGATTAAATGGTAGGTTATCCAGAAGATAGATATTAAAAAAAGGCATTCGCCTATAAAAAGACATAACTTTACATTTACTGCAATTGAGATGCAGTAAATTTACTTTGCACCAAGTTTGAAAATTGTCTAAGTCACTTTGCAGTCTATGACGAGACAGAAGACTTGAAGCTGACATGCATAATTTTACATCATCAGCATGCATTAGTACCCGAGAATGATTTATAACAGACGGAAGGTCGTTTATAAAGAGAGTAAATAACAACGGTCCAAGGTGACTTCCTTGTGGAACACCAGAAGTGACCTGGACCGCTTTAGAAACTGAGCCATTAAAATAGACTCTCTGAGTTCTAAAGGTTAAATAATCTTGAATCCAAAGAATAAGATTATTGGGAAAGCCCAAAAGTTTAAGTTTATATATTAAAAGGAGGTGATTTACAGAGTCAAAAGCCTTACTGATATCAGTGTAAATAACATCAGTTTGCAATTTTTCGTCAAAGACCTTAATAACAAATGATGTGAGTTCTAATAAGTTAGTAGTGGTAGATCTTTGTTTCATGAACCCGTGCTGGCACGGTGAAATCATAGACTTACAAAGATGTTGAAGATGAGAGGTTATTAGTTTCTCAAAAATCTTTGGGATAGCAGACAACTTGGAGATACCCCTATAATTTTAAGCATTCGATTTGTTTCCTTTTTTGTGTAAAGGAATAATATAAGACTCTTTCCAAATTTTTGGGAAAGAGCATAGCTCCACGGACAAACTAAACAATTTATGCAAAGGTTTCAATAGATCCTGAGCACAGTACCTAAGCACACAGCTAGGTATTCCATCAGGTCCTGGAGAAAATGTGGGCTTAATAACCTGATCACAAAGTAGCGAACTCTCTGTGATTTCCGGTATGAAAATGCAATTTGAGACATTAAGCTGATAGGGGTAAGGCATGACGACTGGTTGAAAACAAGGGCTATAGGTCGTTTGAAAAAATCCAGCAAATAGATCGGCAATGGCCTGATCTGAGTTTGCTTTCATTTCATCAAAGAATATGTTAGATGGAAAAGTCGATGTCTTGCGTTTCGCATTAACGAAATCAAAAAATCGTTTAGGATCCTGCTGAAACTGTAATCCACACCTAGTCAGGTAATTCCTGTAACATTGGTTATTGAGGACTAAAAAATTGGAACGAGCAATCAAGAACAAGCTAACGGGAGCTTGATTTTCTGAAACTCTTTTAGAGTTTCGATTTACGATTTTTTAGAATTGTCAACTCTCTGGTAAACCACACAGGTTTGTTTGACCTGTTTGGCGTTCCATAAGGGACACACAAATCAAATAAAGAATTTAAAATATTATAAAAAATACTGATTGCCACGCCCAAATTGTCAAAACCGTAGAGGGTAGACTAGTCAGTCAAGGCCAACAGCCGAGAAAGTTTTGCAAAATCGGTTTTCCGAAATTAACGTACTCGGCTTAAACGATTTCTACTGGGACATAGGGTAAAGTGATCGACACCTCCAACGTTGGGTGGTATAAGTCCTCTGGATAAGATATGGGCTGTGATCGGGTAATGGATGAGGAGGATGGATCCAAAACAAAAACCAGATCAAGCATTTTATTAAGAGAATATATCATTTAGGGCTGACAAGCTGACAGAACAGAACCGACTCGAGTCTCTGTATCTAGCCATCTTGTATGTATGCGTGCGTATGCGAGCGTGCATGTATGCATGAGTGTGTACACGGCCGAGCTTCTGGATGAGAGAGGGGCTGCGCTTGCTGGGTATGCACATGCTGCCGATTTTGCTTCAGTTGTTGGTTGCTTTCAGCGGCCCGACTATTGTAGAACAGGGGGCGCGCGTGCGGTAAGCAACTAACGGTACAAATTTATTAGTATTTGTATGCGTGTGCGCTTGTTTCTTTTTGAGCTGGGCTAGCTCGGTCGAGATTTTTGATAATTTTTTTTTCTAAGCCCTTTTGTATGTGTGTGTTCCGTTATGTTCACACATTCAGATGGATAAACGGACATGGGCACATCATCTAGTTACTTATTTTTTGCACAAAACCATAATACAATTTTTACCTATTTTATGGTAAATTGTATTTACACATTTACCATAATACCAAAAACAATCAAAATTTAGGTAAAAAGCAAGTAAGAAGGCTCTGGTTGAGTAAGCTCGACTAGAAGATACCCTTAACCCTTGAACATTCAGACGGGCTAACAGCCATTCACATATGTACGTGTACTACTGTGCCAATGCTTGATGGCTTCATATCTCCGGTGTTTCTTAACCGTAAGCCGGAAAAGTTATAGAAAATTTAAAACAATTTTGCTAAGCCTAGGGATTAGGAGAGCTCATATCCAAAATCTGGAGTTTCTAGCTTATGTAGTTCCTGAGATCGACGCGTAGAAGGAGGCTTCTCCGACCCCATAAAGTTTCGAATTTTCGATAACTTTTCCGAGCTTACTCGACTAGAGCCTTCTTACTTGTTTAAAACCCGTTTGTTGTTACGTAATTTGCCAACAATACTGTAAATTTTCCGCGTAATTAAATGAGGCGCTTGGTCCAATTGACGAATATATTTTTATTTGATTTTACAATTGCCGAAATGGCCGGCAAACAGGCGACGGCCTGGTAGACGGACAAGCAGGCGGTGTGGTGGCGACCGAGTGTCCGATCGAAGCAAGACTCACCGTGTACAAATGTTGACTTATGGCTGGCAACGAAAAAGTTGGCAGCATTATCCGTCGTAGTTGCCAATGCCGCTGCGGCGCGCAAAAAAAGAAAAAACGCAGCGGCAGTGTGTGAGCGAGTGCAGACGCACAAACAACTTTTATATAAATATATGTATATTATAGAGATAAATTTTCATACAACCTTACAGATTCACGTAAACTCCGAAAGAGTATTCAAAGTGCAATTATGTCGAGATCATAAATGCTTGTGTGTGTTCTGTATGTTCGCGTTTGTTTGAGTATCAAAAATATTGAGAAATACTTGTTTTGGTTTGGTTTTTTTTTATTTATTTCATTTTAAAGTTTTTCACCAAACGGCCATCATCATCTTATTTTATACTTACTGCTTAACTATTATACCCATATCTTTTAATATATTTATTTAATTAAAATTATTTTTTAATAATTAAATATAATTTGTTGTACTAATTAAATAACATTTTTTTAAATAATTTAATTTACATTATTTTTAAACACTAAACGGCGCTAACCAACCGTCTCCGTTGCCACTCTGCATCTAATCGCAAGCATATTTAAATTGAATGAGAGTGCAAGAGCGCAAGTTCGGATCGACAGCCGAAGTGCTGTGGGTTTTGATCTCAGCATTTTTGCGCCTCAAAAACGTAGTATGAAAATTTATCTCTATAATATACCTACTCGTTGCCAAAAGTACATGCTCTGTTAAAGTAAAAAAAATAAAGGTTGAACAAAATTCAATAAATATAATAGTTAACGAACAGCAAACAACAAATTTGTGATGGAAGTTTATAGGGTTCTACTATGCTTTTTGCAGCATTTGTTTCACATTTTGCTTGTTGGCTTGTTTTTTCTGGTGTATTTAAAAAGAGCTTTTTATCAAAAATTTTTGAAACTTAAATTGAATTTTGCTTAGACTTATACAAAATAGTTAGCACTTGTTGGCAATGAGCTTACCACCAATTTGGAGAGCTATTAATTTATAAACCAGGACGTACACTTTTTTGCACTTTTTGAGAAATTTAAGTTTTAAAAGCATAACCTGTTATGGTCGGCGATGGGCTATCGATGGTTGGGAATGTCGAACGAGGGTTGGAGAGTCGTGTAGGCGAAGGTAAGCGATTGATGTCGAGGTTTTGGGAGAATGGAAAAAGGAGAAAGAAGAGGAGATGCATGAGATAGCTAATTTTTGGTGACCATGTGATCGAGTACCGCATAGTTTTTCTGCTCGCCTTAATCAATAAATTGTACGCGGATTTGATAAGAAATTAAAATAAGAAAACAAGACAAACAGTGGAACAAATTAGTGCAAGTGCAGCGAGAGGATTTGCACGGAACACTGGACAGAATCAGCCCGTCCAGGCAGCAGTTCCACACACACGGCCAAAGCAGATGCAGGAGACCACCGAACAAGGATCAACAAACCCGTCAAAAAGAATTATTCATCAGCGCTTTCGCAACAGCCATACAGCCGCCGTCACAGGCACAGTGGGCCGCGGCCGATTGTCGAAGGCCAGAATTAGCCTTAGTTAATTTATTTATGTAGCGATTTATCCCCGCCCCTATTTATTTAATATCATTTAATTCATTTAGTTAATCACTCTTTCTACGTTTCGTGTGTCGTTTATATGTTTTACGTTTATTAGTTCATGTTAATTTTTGTTTTTTTTTATCTATTTAAATACTTTATTCATTATTTTTTTTGATTTATATAAAGTAAATTTAATTTAAGAAAACCATGTATAGTTTTAAATGAATAAATATAAGTATGTACTGTTTATATAACATGTTTGAGTAGATATTTATGTGTGGGTGGGTCGATTGTGTGTTTATGTCGGGGTAAGTTGTTGTTGATAGTATTGTGGTATATAGGGGGTCGGCAATGAAATAAAAAAATACCGACCCGTAGGTAGGGAGGGCGCATTGGGGGGGTAAATGTGTTCACCTTTTTACCTTTGTATGTCCTATAGTTGTCCGATTCTGTAAAGATTTACCATTTACCCGCTTGTTTTTGTTTAGTTATTTATGTCCTTCAGGAATGGCATTGCGTTTCCTGCCAGGCCATGTATGTAAATATCAATATTTCAGTTCAACTTAACTTATACGTCTATATGTGTAGAGGCTAAGTTCCGTGTCGTGTCCTTCAGGACCGGCATTGCGTTTCCTGCCAGGCCATGTATGTAAATATCAATATTTCAGTTCAACTTAACTTTATATGTGTCGAGGCTAAGGTCCGTGTCATGTTCTTCAGGACCGGCATTGCGTTTCCTGCCAGGCCATGTATGTAAATGTCAATATTTTAGTTTCAATAGCCCAACTGTGATATAGGAGTAGGACAATTTTAGGATTAGGACCAATGTAGGTACATCTAACACTTACCATACCAGTATCATGTTTCATGTTCGTCTCACCCCGTAATTATATGTCGTCCCAGTATCGGTAAAAGAAAGAGAACAAATTAATGACTCCTATCACTCGTTCGGCATCCCAAGCTCAAAAACTACAAGCCGACACATCATCCAAAGACACGTCGCCACGAGAGGAAATAGATATCTCGGAGGATGGGAGCAGTAGGCGGAGATACACATCCCAACAGCCTAGGAGCAGTGCCAAAACGCAGCTGCTCAACGACAGCACAGGAACAGCCAGCTCCACTGGATTTGCAAAGCGAACTGAGAGCCGCGATAAATTCAGCTCTAACATAGGCGCGGGAAACTTTCCAGGCCGTTATGGCGAGGGGAATGGCCGTGCTCCAAGAAGAAAATAGGCGTGAGCTGCTGGAGTATATGCAGGCAATCCGAGAAAGCAGTGTGTATACAAGTTAAGTAATGTTAACCTTACTTCATATATGAAATAGAATTAAGCTGAATAATGACAATTTTGTTCTATATAGGAAGTATAATTCGACACCCAAAATTGTTTACGGGAACTAGATCAGGTGGTCAGCAAAAAAAAGATCAACAACCTAAAGTCAGTAAACTCTTGCGACCAGCTGAGGCGGCAATACGTGACACTACATTCACCAAAAGAGCGGCGTAAAATAGCCGGCAAACACAGCACATTGGCGTGGCCGCTATGAATAAGAATGCAAGTGCCAGCATTTTTTGGGGTATAAAAGTCTGTCTTATTATAGTCTTTAAGTTAGTCTAAAATAGCATTTGAATAAACCAGGTGTACCATCAACCCATCAATTCGAAGTGTCTTCCTTTTAGTTCTCCCAAAATAACAAAGCTTCATAGAAGTTCTAAACAAATAAGTACAATAAACTTATTAATTTACACATCTATCAGAGCCGAGAGAGACGCAGCCAACTGTTCGTCCACCGCCCGGACGGAACGCAGCACCACCGCCTGATCGCGAGGCGCCTCAGAGAAAGCCTCCAGCTGCACAAGGATTCCGGGTCGGCAACCGCGCTCTGGAGTCCGGGCAGCGCGAGCAAGCAGAGCATTGGAGTTCTGGATCGCGTAGAGACGCACAGGCGAGGAACGATCAACCCATGCGAAGGCCATTCGATAACACCGAGGCCAGACCCGAGATGATCCCGATGCGTCGATGGGGTCTCGTTTTTGATGCCAGCCTTTCTGGAATGCCAGTCGGCGAATTAATCTTCAGGCTGAATCATTCAAGGCAGAACTACCAGGTGCCGTGGCCGGATGTCCTGCGGGATTTTCACACGCTGGTTGAAGGACGCGTAAAAGATTGGTACTGGATGTTCCTCAGGAAGTGTGGGGCAACAGACTGGCCGAATCTGCGGTACGCGCTGAAACAGCGATTTCAGACGCGAGGGTCGAATTTTGAACGCGAGCAGGAGCTTCGCGAGAGGCGACAAAAGCCAGGAGAGAGCATCAATGATTATCTCCAGGCCATGTTTGCTCTCAGGTCGAGATTGGAGGTACCCGTCAGCGACCACGACCTAATCAAGATCGTGAAGGTAAATATACGGGACGGTATCTCTATTCTATGTGGATCACTGACTTGGAGAGATTGCGTGAAGAATGCCATGACGCCAAAAGAATGCTGTCTTCAAGTTGGTCGAGAAGTCAGACCACAGCGGAACCAGTCGGTAGGACTAGAGACCGTTTCCAGGTGAACGAGGCGTTCTATGATGAGAAAAAAGCCAGTTGAGGCAGTTGAGGCACTGCACAGGCCTAGAGGCGGTTGCGGCGACCGCAACGCGATTACGTGATGAAACTGTGCCCAGCAAGGGCATACCTTTTGGGAGTGTGAAGCCACGGTGAGGAATATATTTTGTTATAAATGTGGACTTCCAGGAGTGGTATTGCCCAAATGCCCAAAATGTCGTTCGGGAAACGAGATGCAGAGCATGACGAAGGCAGAGGAGTCGCGCTCAATACCACGGTTGAGAAACCATTAAAATCCTCTCCACTGGACATGTTAGAATTAAGCAGCAGCAGTAAGGATCGCATGATAGTTAAGGATATTTCTAAGAAAGCCAACAGCAAGCCCTTACCAAGGCCGAGGTGGTCGACACGACTGTCTGTTGAAGCGCGCCAAGTTGCGTACGAAGAGGCAAGAGCCCGGATCTTTGCCGAAGAGGAGGACTCAAATCAGCATCAAAACTCATATATATCTGCCCCGCCCTGGTTCAGAGTTGTACCTGGGCATCGACTTCGGGAAAAAGTTTCGCCTAGCACCCGTGGTCGTAGGAGTGGAGTCGCTTGAGCAGGTGGACTCAAAGCTCACGACTAGGGGAGAGCCGATCGAGCCACACGAGCTGAATGCCAAGCAACAGGAGCAGCTGGAGGCGATCAAAGCGGAATTCCGGGCGTTCGAGCAACAAGGATTAGGAAAAACTCACATGGAGCGTCATACGATCGAGCTGATAGAAGGCACCGTACCAGTGAAGGAGTGTTTTTATCCAGTGTCACCAGCGGTGCAGCAACTTCTTTTCATGGAGATAGACGAAATGCTTCGACTTGTCGTCATAGAGCCAAGCGATAGTCCCTGGAGCAACAGGACGACGCTGGTACGAAAACCTGGGAAAAATAGGTTGTGCTTAGACGCTCGTAAACTGAACAGTGTAACCGTAAAAGATGCTTACCCGTTAGAGAATATTGAGTCTATCCTAAGCCGCGTGGATGATACTATCTTCATCAGCAGCATCGATCTGAAACTCGCATTCTGGCAGATTGAGTTGGAGCCCAATAGCAGAGCATACACCGCATTCACCATTCCGGGCCGTCCACTTTATCAATTCCGGATGATGCCTTTCGGTCTGTGTAATGCCGCTCAGCGGTTGTGTCGATTGATGGACCGGGTGATACCACAACGTCTGCGGAATCACGTGTTCGTCTATTTGGATGACCTACTGATCATTGCCCGCACCTTTAAGGAACATGTGCAGCTGTTGAAGGAGGTAGCACAGTGTTTGAAGAAGGCCAATCTGACCATCGGCTTGCAGAAATCGAAGTTTTGCTTCAAGTTTCTGAGCTATTTAGGGTATATTGTTGGCGACGGAGCTCTACGAACGGATCTGAGCAAGGTGGAGGCAATAGTCCAGATTCCCGTCCCCAGACCCACAAAACAAATAAGGAGATTTTTGGGAACTGCAGGTTGGTACAGGCGATTCATCCGAGATTTCTCGAGCCTTTCTGCGCCGCTAACTGATTGCCTAAAAATTGGCAAGAAGTTTGAAATGTCGGTTGAAGCAGTCGAGGCATTCCATAAGTTGAAGAAGGCACTTACCTGTGCGCCGGTCCTAGTGCACCCAGATTTTCGCCCGCCCTATTTCATCCAGTGCGAAGCAAGCCACCTGTACAGTTCTCTTTCAGCGTGACGATGAGGGTGCAGATCGACCTATTGCGTTCTTTTCAGCGAAGTTGCGTGGAGCCCAGTTGAATTATAGCGGAACGGAGAAGGAGTGCCTCGCAGCGGTGAAGGCGATAGAGCGATTTAAGCCATACGTGGAGCTAATGCCGTTCACGGTCATTACGGACCATTCGAGCTTGCAGTGGCTAATGTCACTCAAAGACCTGAGTGGAAGACTGGCGCGATGGTCCCTAGCGCTACAGATATTTGATTTTCAAATCGAACACCGTAAAGGGAAGGAGAACGTGGTAGCCACTATGCTCTCTCGAACGTATGAGGTGGAAGAGCTCAACTTATTCGAGTTCGAGACGACAGCCTTTGAGAGTGAGGAGTACCAGAGTCGGTTGGCGGTGGTGCGCGCAGAATTGGATTCTACTTCTGGCCGAGGATGGTAGTGCAAGTACGAGCGCGTGTGCTCGGGTGCGAAGTTTGCAAAGAAACCAAACACAGCACGCAGATTGCAAGGCCGAGGATGGGCAAGGAGATGGTGACGGGGCGGCTAATGCAAAGGCTATATTTGGATTTCTTGGGCAGGTACCCACGCCTACATTCTAGTGGTGCTAGACCATTTTAGCAAATTTGTCTGGCTAAAGGCGATACCGAAGGCGACAGCGGCAGCGGTCATCCGGTTCCTAAGAGAAGATGTGTTTTTGGCGTATGGAGTCCCCGAAATCGTCCACACCGACAACGGGAAGCAGTTCGTGTCACAGGAGTTTGGAGCATTGCTAGAACACTACGGGATAAAGCACTGTCGCACCAGGAACTATGCTTCACAAGCGAACGCGTCCGAACATGTTAACCAGTCGGTGTTGACAGCAATACGAGTTCATATTGGCGCTGACCAGACAGTGTGGGTCGAGGCGTTGCCCGAGATCGCGATGGCGCTGCGAAGTGCAGTGCACTCCGCGACCGGAACCTCTCCATATTTCGCATTGTTCGGACAGCACATGATGAGTCACGACAACGAGTATAGCCTAGCCAAGAGGCTTGGCGACGTTAGCGACTCGACCATCAAGTCCTTCGAGAGGTCAGCGAAGCAGCAAATATACTGTGCTCGCATCCAAGAGACACTACATCGGGCGTATGAGAATTCAGCGAGGCAGTACGACCTGAAGGCGCGAGACGTTCAATACATGGCAGGGCAGGAAGTGTATAAGCGTAATTTCGTTTTGAGTGACTTCGCGAAGAACCTCAACGCGAAGTTCTGCCGCTGTTACACCAAGTGCCGGGTGGTGAGACCAGTAGGACGTTATCTATATGAGCTGGAGACACTTCAGGGAAATCCGATCGGGGTGTTCCACGCTAAGGATCTCAAGCAGTAACCCCCGAGCGTTGGATCTGTGCCCGACTAGCTCTGTTGGTAGAGCATGAGTCTCAGGGCGTGGGCGGTGGCCTGCGTTGGGCAGCTTGGTGAGCAGACGCCTTCTTTTAGCACTCCGGTTTGCTCGTGTGCGCTTGGTGTTATGGTCGGCGATGGGCTATCGATGGTTGGGAATGTCGAACGAGGGTTGGAGAGTCGTGTAGGTGAAGGTAAGCGATTGATGTCGAGGTTTTGGGAGAATGGAAAAGGTGAAAGAAGAGGAGATGCATGAGATAGCTAATTTTTGGTGACCATGTGATCGAGTACCGCATAGTTTTTCTGCTCGCCTTAATCAATAAATTGTACGCGGATTTGATAAGAAATTAAAATAAGAAAACAAGACAAACAGTGGAACAAATTAGTGCAAGTGCAGCGAGAGGATTTGCACGGAACACTGGACAGAATCAGCCCGTCCAGGCAGCAGTTCCACACACACCAGCAGTGGCCCAGGCAGCAGTTCCAGTGGCCAAAGCAGATGCAGGAGACCACCGAACAAGGATCAACAAACCCGTCAAGGGGGTCTCAAGTTTGTGCCCGTAAAACGAATTCATCAGCGCTTTTGCAACAGCCATACAGCCGCCGTCACAGGCACAGTGGGCCGCGGCCGATTGTCGAAGGCCAGAATTAGCCTTAGTTAATTTATTTATGTAGCGATTTATCCCCGCCCCTATTTATTTAATATCATTTAATTCATTTAGTTAATCACTCTTTCTACGTTTCGTGTGTCGTTTATATGTTTTACGTTTATTAGTTCATGTTAATTTTTGTTTATTTATCTATTTGTCCGATTCTGTAAAGATTTACCATTTACCCGCTGGTTTTTGTTTAGTTATTCATACAAAAAAATATAAATTGTTGTTACACCGGCCAGCACTGTATCCAGGTCGCATCCATCCCTGAGCGACCGATTTGCTAGCTGGCTATAGATACAGTGTTGGGGAATTAAAAGCCGGTCCATAACAAACCTCAGTGTAAAAATGGCAAAACTCTTAAAATGTGGCATAATAACATATAAATATATGTTTATAAGAACGTTTATTAATTGTAATTTTATGTTGAAATATTAATTTGCAATATATATGATAGAATGTAAGCGATAATATTATAGATCTGGCAACACCGATCGAGAGCAATGAATTCTCTCTCTCTCCGTTAGTTTGTAGTTACACACTTCTTTTTGTACTGTCATCCATTGCAGACCTTTATTAAAATAAATGCGCAGCTTTCAATTGCGATTTAAATTCCAACAAAGGTTATAGGCCCAGATCACAAAGTGATTGGAAATAAAACGAAGTCAGCAGTTTTGTTAAATTACATTAAATTGTGAACCAAAAAAAAGTTTTGTGGACATTTAACAAAATGAGTGTGTCGCTGCAAATAGAAAAACTAGCGGAAGACAATTACGACGTGTGGTGTATGTCTATGAGTAGCGTACTCATAACGGCAGATCTGTGGTATGTGATCAGTGGGCAAAGTGTAAAGCCAGAACAAGACAGCCAAGCCGCAAAGTGGGACATAGTTGATCAAAAGGCATTGGCATGTCTAATTCTCAATGTAAAGCCATCGCAGCTAATTCACATTCACATCAAATTGCGCGATATTCATGTGTTTGTTGGGCCAGTGAGAAGATTACAGTTATATCAAATGCTCATACGGCTGGGTATGCAGAATGGTGAAGACATTGTGAAACATGTGAACTCGCTCGTGGAAATTGCAGATAAGCTTGCAGAGTTAGAAATCGAGTAAAAAAGATGATTAAAAAGATGAGCTTAAAATGATAATGATTTTATTAAGCTTGCCAAGTTCATGGGACAATTTTTGGTCGCTATTGAAACTCGCGACAGTTTACCAACATTTGCGAACGTAAGGTAAAAACTTTTAGAAGAAGGTGTGCGAAAAAGATGAACGTGAACATGCTGTGCAATCAGCATATGCACTCCCACACCAAAACAGTGATCAAAAAAGAAACGGTAATAGCGTCGGGCAAAGAAACAACAAAAGTAAACCGAAGAAAAAGCGCAGTTATATCGGGAAATGCTACGTTTGCGAGAGGCCCGGGCACAAATCGTTTGAGTGTATATATAAAGAGCAAAATGAGAAAGAGCGTATTAAAGACCGCGACAAAGGCGCGCAGTCAAACTGTTTAATGCTATGCAAAACAAGAGTACATGGTGTGTTGACAGTGGCGCCACGTCACATACAGTTTGTCAAGAAATTGTTTCCAGTCAGTTAAAAAACTTAAACATTAACAAAGAAACATTAAAAATACTAACAAAGGCACAAAATTCAACTGTCAAACAAGTGTTGGCAAACTTTATTTTTTTGTTTGTTTTCGTTGTGAATGGCATATTTATAGTTACTTTTTTAAAAAATAAAAACGTTCAGCTCTTGGTGATGAAATTTTCTTACAAATTTCATATTTGGAATATAGAATTTATATATCGGTACAGTTTTAGACGGTTTTAAAAGGCCAGGCAAGCCGTTATCGTTTGAAATAAACCAGTTGGTGTATTACAACTCCACCATGGGGAAAGCTGTCTCTGAGATTGCAGAAATGTTTGCAATTAGCACGAGAACCGTATACAAAATTTTAAGCCGCGTTAAAAACGAGGGAAGGATGGAGGCGAAGCCTTCAATTGGTCGGCCGCGGCCAGTTACTGCCACGGCAGAGCGAATTATGGTCAGAAATATCACCCAAAATCCTACTATTTCGACCAGAACGCTTGCCAATGAGATGAAGACGGAATGTGGAATCACCATATGTCGCGAAATTGTCATAAAAGCTATTAAAACAACCGACTTTCTTCTCGAGCTGCTCGAAAAAAACCGTTGTTGTCGGCGGAGCAGACGTTTAACTTTTGCCAGGATCCACCTGGGACAGCAAGATTCATATTGGGACGACGTGATATTTTGTGATGAATCCAAGATTATGCTTTTCTATAATTATGGACCCAGCAGAGTGCGGCGCAAGCCGTTGACAGCGCTTGAAAACAAAAATATTAAACCGACAGTTAAGTTTGGAAAATTGTCAGTGATGGTTTGGGGGTGCATCTCGAGCAAAGGAGTTGGAGAACTGTGCTTCATTGAAAATACAATGGATACCCAACAATATTTAAGTATTTTGAACACACATTTGGTGGCCAGTGCCAACAAATTTGGATTTTTTAATGATGGCAAGCCAACATACAAGATCTACCAGGACAATGATGCCAAGCACAAAGCAAACATGGTCAGGTGCTGGTTGTTTTTTAACTGTGAAAAGGTGTTCGATACACCTGCCCAAAGCCAAGACCTCAACCCAATTGAAAATCTATGGGCCTATCTGAAAAAACGTACAGCCAAGCGCCATCCGAAAAATAGGAATGATCTCAAGGCGATAATCTTGGAAGAATGGCAAAATATTCCATTGGAATAAGTCCAAAATCTAATAAAATCGACGAAAGGCGACTGGAAGCGGTTATGAAACCCAACGGTGGACATACAATATATTAATTATAGGTAAAAACCAAAAACAAACAAAAAAATAAAGTTTGCCAACACTTGTTTGACAGTTGAATTTTGTGCCTTTGTTAGTATTTTTAATGTTTCTTTGTTAAAGTTTATATTTTTTAAGTTCTGTTTAATGGGCTTAAGAGATAATTAACTGTATAATTTATAAAAAATAATAAAAAAAATTTTAAGCAACGGCCAGTGTGACCGTATATCTCTAAAGTGAAAATATCAAAATTGTTCACTGACTGAAAACAATTTCTTGACAAACTGTATGTGTTGTGACATACAGTTATTTTCATCGTTAACTAAGAAAAACTTAATCATAATGCTCGCAGCGGATAAAAATGTGGATTCACCCGGTATCGGTACAGTGGAATTTGTCGCGAATAAAGTGATTATAAAATTACAAAACGTAATATACCTGCCGAGTATGGCAACTTCACAACATTTAACAATAAAGAAGCAGTGGTACATTCCAAAAAAGGGTGTTGGAGGCAGCCGCAGCTATCAAATAATTTAAGCTAAATTTAACGTAATTCATAACGTCATTGCTTGCGCATGACTAATTCTTGTGTTTGCCTTGCACATACGAATTTATCTAAGTTCATAGATAACATTGCGTCTGACTGCTTGGCATAGCTTAATCTTATTCTCTCTTGTACACTCATATAATTACTCTTGTCGGTTACGGTTGCGCGTTAACTAAAAATTGTCACTCGCATTATTTAGTCAAAAATTAATGTGCAATCCGCAGCATAACATAAAACCATTGTAAAACGTAGCAAAATTAAATAAACGAAAGAATAGAATGTAAAGTTATCGTATTTTACATTTAGTAAAATAATCCGCAACTTTCTATGAAAATTCGAACATAGGTGAACACAAAAAAGTGTCTCCACTAAACATTTGGTGACCCCGACGTGATCTATTTTACTTTCTTTCGTGGTGTTGTGTTGTTGTTAAGGTGTAAAAGTGCAGATTATAAACTATATTATCATTACATGCGTCTTCTGCATAATTCGGTGAAAAGACCACACGCTAGATGACAATTACGCACTTTCGGTAACGCGGTCAGTGACTACTACTTGCCGTTAATCTTGTCTGCATTTTTCGGTTGTCCGTTGTTTCGCCAACAGCATACATACGTGCATATTTGACAGTGCTGATCGCGTGAGGCAATCGTGACTAGCAATTGAAATGTCAGTGAATGAACTTAATTTAAACACGGCTTCTCCCTCTGGCTTGGACTTTTACAAGGCAAAGGCTGAATCAATAACTCGGCAACTTACTGCATTAAACGCGTTTTTAAATGCTGAGCAGCTTATCCATTTCGATGAAGCTGAATTGCAGGCTCGACTGGATTTAATCAGCGATATGCGGTCTAGTCCAGACTTCTCGAGCATATCATGGCTCCGTTACCGGCCGATCGAGTGCAACCAGGCCGCCCATTCTGCACAACTGGAATTGATTTTTGTGGACCATTCTTAATCAAGTCAGAAGTCAGGAACAGGCCACCCACAAAGAGCAACATCTCAATATTTGTTTGCTTTACCACTAAAGCACTACATCTGGAATAGGTGGAGGATTAGTCAACTGCATCGTTTATCGCTGCATTAAAGCGATTTATCGGAATTAGAGGCAAACCCAATTCAATCTGGTCGGACAACGCAACAAACTTTGTTGGAGCGCGGAATGAACTGATCGAGTTGAGGCTACTGTTTCTAAGCGACCCTCATATGAAGGAGTTTTCGAATTTTTGCTTGTCAATCGGAATCAAGTGAAACTTTATTTCACCCCGGTCTTCTCATTTTGGTGGTTTGTGGGAGGCTGCAGTAAAATCTGCCAAACACCATTTCTATCGCGTCGTTGGAAAATCCGTTCTCACATTTAATGAACTTCTTACCCTTATATGCGAAATTTCGGCAATGTTAAACTCACGACCTCTTTGTCCCATTTCAGAGAATTCTGGCGGCTTAGAAGTACTCACTCACGACATAACGCATATCGACATTAATCGCCTAAGTCGTTGGCATTGCGTTTGTCAAATGCAGCAAGCATTCTGGTGCAAATGGAGCACTAGCTACTTATCACTTCTTCAAGAACGTTCGAAGTGGCGTTCATCGACACCTAACCTGATGACCAACTCAATCGTTGTCCTGAAGACAACGTGCTACCTCTTCATTGGCGTTTCGGCCGAGTCGAAAGCGGCATCACTGGACCAGGCGGCGTCTCGCGGGTTGCAATAATCAAAACCGCAGCTGGCACCGTCAAAAGAGCAGTTGGAAAGATCGCTGTGCTGCCCCTTGAGATCAAGTCGGTTGAAACCCTAGCACTACCAACGGGGGGAGCATGTGGTGGCAGCAGCAGCAGCTATAATAACATTTAGTAAAAAAATCCGCCACTTTCTGTGAAAATTCGAACATAGGTAAACACAAAAAAGTGTTTCCTCTAAACAAAGGGTATGTGATGTTGCGCGCAATTAAAGAAAATAACTTGTACCTGTACGAAATAAAGAAAACACACGAATCAGTGCATTTAATGAGAGATGCGCTAGCGATTAAATGGCATAATAGATATGGCCATTTAAATTATAAAAATTTAAAGAATCTTAATGAAGAGGAGCGAGTGATAGGAATATACATCGTAAAAATGCCTGTCGGAATTAATTGTGATACTTGCAATAAAGCAAAGATATGTGTGCGGCCATTTCCGCAAAAGGTGCAAAGTGTAACAAAAAGCGTTCTAGAGTTAATACATACCGATGTATGTGGCTCAATAAATGTCAAGTCTTCGGGAGGTGACCGGTATTTCGTAACACTCATTGACAATTTTTCGCGCAAAACCCACGTATATTTCTTGAGCGCAAAAAGCGAAGTATTTGAAAAGTTTAAATTGTACAAATCATATGCTGAATGCCAAATGTGAAAATGTATAAAGTCGCAGTGATAATGGAAAAGAGTATATAAACAATGAATTTTCAAATTTTTTGAACAAGTGCGGAATTAAAAGACAGTTGACGGTCTCGTATACGCCTCAGCAAAACGGAATTGCTGAGCGGGCCAATCGTACAATAGTAGAAATGGCCACAAGTGTGTTAATCCATGCAAATTTATCAAAATATCTTCGGGGTGAGGCTGTTAACACATCAGTATACCTTAGAAGTAGGTGCCCAACAAGAGCGCTAGATGGGCGTACGCCTTTCGAGGTTTGGAAGGGACGCAAACCGTCCGTAAGACACTTGAGAGTCTTTGGTTCGCGCGCCTTTGCACTGGAGAAGATAAGAGGGCGTAAAGCGTAAATTTGCAGCAAAAGGCAAAGAGTACATAATGGTTGGATACTCTTATGCATTGAAGGCATACCGCTTTTTTGAGTTGTCTACGCGGGGCTGAATGGCCAACACGCATCGTACTGGCAGATGTCCAAGCAATGTGAGTATAACGCTTTGGTTAATAATCAGACTTGGTTATTAGCAGATCTCCCGCCTGGAAAAAAGGCCATCGGTTCGAAATGGGTATTTCGAATTAAGAAGAATGAAAACGGTGAGATAGAAAGGTTCAAATCGCGACTCGTTGCTCAGGGCTGTGTTCTGCAGTTTGGCGTGAACTACTGGGAAACATACTGTCCAGTCATCAGATATAAGACGATCCGAATGCTGTTTGCAATAGCAGTTGAAAAGGAACAGTGCATGCATCAAGTGTTTATTTTAAATGCATATCTATACAGTAGGCTTCATGAAGATGTATACATGAGGCAAAACTTTGTGGACAAAAACAATTCAAAGAAGGTTCTTAAACTGCTAGAGACGATTTACGGGCTGAAGCATTCTGGCCGTGCGTGGAATAATACACTCAACGAGGTAATACATGGCATTGGCTTCAAAAGGAGCAAACACGAGGCGTGTTTGTATGTGAAGCAGCAGGAACAAGTCTTCAGCTTTATTGCGGCTTATGTAGACGACTTGATAATCATATGTTCAAGCGAGAAGGAAATCAACGCGATCAAGGAAAGAATCGCAGCCGTATTCGCGATGCACGACGGCGGGCAACTCAGCTTTTTCCTTGGGATAAAGATCAAGAGGGAGGACAAAACAGGCGCAATCAAACTGTGTCAAAAGGCATACATCAAGACCCTTTTGGATAATATAATTATATAATATATTAATATAATATTATAACAATTTTGAATGCAGACATTTCGAGCTGTCGGAACCCCCTTAGGTCCGGATTTTGAAAGTGGTTACCAAAGTGACAAATTTGTCAGGGTAAACATTACATATTACCAATCGTTAATTGGTTCTCTTATGTACTTAGCAGTATTAAGCCGTCCGGACATTTTGCACGCCATTTGCAAATTGCAAAGCATGTGCTGCGCTATAAATCACATCCCCTAACCCTTGACCATATAGACGGACGGTCGGGCTGACAGATACACACATGTACGTGTACTACTGTGCCAAAGCTTGATGGGTTCATATCTCCGGTGTTTCTTAACCGATTTTAATAAAAATATCACAAATGTTCATTATTTTGTTAATAGTTTCTGTTCCAACTTTCAAGTTTCCGAAATTCAAGATTTTTGTTGGTATAAATTACATGTGTATATTGTAAATCGGAAAAGATATCGAAAATTTAAAACAAACTTGCTATGCCTAGGAATTAGGAGAGCTCATATCCAAAGTCTAGAGTCTCTAACTTTTGTTGGTTCCTGAGGTCGACGCGTTCATACATACGGACGGACGGACAGACAGACGGACATGGCTAAATCGATTCGGCTGATGATGCTGATCAAGAATATATATACTTTGGGTCGGAGAAGCTTCCTTCTGCCTGTTACATACATTTCCATGTCCGTCTGTCCGTCCGTATGTATTAACGAAAATCTTAAATTTAAAAAAAATTGATTAAAACTATAAACAAAATAATGAACATCTGTGAAATTTTTATTAAAATCGGTTGAAAAACACCGGAGATATGAAACAGATATTACAGAAGTACACAGACAAATGTGTATGTCTATCAGCCCGACAGTTTGTCCATCTGTATGGTCAAGGGTTAAAGGTATCTTCTAGTCGAGCTTACTCGACTAGAACCTTCTTACTTGTTTATGTGTGATCTCGTGTGCCAGTAATCTGGTAACTCGTAGACGCATGTATGTATGCGGCTCGCCCAGTGATCCGCCTCTTGCTTATGAGGGAGCGCAGCAACAGAGGCAATTTACCAGAGCGTATGTATACCGACATATACACACATTCTGCTTGTGCCTAGGCGCTGCCTTCGCCACGCTCAACATTATCAAAAATCACCAGACGTACATATGTTTGTATATGTATATGTAAATTAATAAGTTTATTATACTTATTTGTTTATGTTACTTCTATGAAGCTTGTAGGTTTGTTATTTGCATAAATGCAGTTGGTTTGGTAGTTAGTGTATTTAGCACTGTTTGTTACTTGTGAGAACTAAAAGAAAAGACACTTCGAATTGATGGGTTGATGGTACATCTAGTTTATTCAAAGGCTATTTTAGACTGACATAAAGACTACAATTTAACAAATAATGAAAACTCTTATGTTGGTAAAAATGCTGACGCTCGTGGGAATCGCTGAGCGCTTACATTCTCATTCATAGCGGCCACGCAAATATGCCGTGTTCGCCGGCTATGGTACGACATTCTTCCGCTGCAAGTGGTGTCACCTTCGCCACCTCAGCTGAATGCTAAAGTTCCGACTTGGGTCGTTGATCTTTGCTCTTCACTGACTACCCGACATCCGTTTAAGTAAACAATTTCACAATATATTAGACATTATTTAACTTAATTCTATTCCATATATGAAATAAGACTAACACTACTTAACTACCCCCCCCTTCAAGCCATAGGCCGTCCTCGGCCGACCTCATCAATCACAACTCTTATTTGCTCTGCGGTTCTTCTTCTGCTGATGCATCTCCATCTGACGATGCTGGAGCCGATGAGTGCACTAAGTACTACAAAAATTATGAGTACTATGCGGTGCATGCGATCTGTGCCGAGTTGGTCTTCAACATCCCGGATTGCCTCCAAGTTGCGTATGTTCAACTGAGGATGTCCTGGCTGGCGGTGATGTTTAACAGCGGGGATTTAACCATCACTGGTACCTTACTCTGAACTTCGGGGAAGATAATAATTTCCTTGCAGGCGGGTTTTATCTTAGGAAACTTAATATTAAAATGCAGCATATTTTTAGTTTGGAGCACTTTCACGGACGACACGGACATAAGGCCCCCTATAGGGGTACTGGTGGGCTCTTCTATCTAAACAGATTTCAAGTCCGTGCGAGTGTGATGCGAGCATTAAGTTTTACAACTATGTTTCTATGTTTCTAGTCAGCGATGTCTCATGTGAGTGTGGAGGGGTGAGCCTATTTCCTAGCCTCCGGCTAGATTTTACTTAGACATTTTTGCCCACTTCAAAAACCCTGTTCTGCTTGTTGCTATGGAATGTTAACTTTACTTCGTATATAAAATAGAACTAAGCTGAATAATGTCAATGTTGTTTTACATAGGAAGTATAATTCGACACCCAAATTGTTGACTGGAACTAGGTCAGGTGGTCAGCAAAAAGCAAAGACCAACAACCTAAAGTCTGTAAACTCTTGCGACCAGCTGAGGCGGCAAAACGTGACACTACCAAAAGAGTGGCGTAACATAGCCGGCAAACACAGCACATTGGCGTGGCCGCTATGAGTAAGAATGCAAGTGCCAGCATTTTTTAGGGTATAAAAGTCTGTCTTATTATAGTCTTTAAGTCAGTCTAAAATAGCATTTGAATAAACCAGGTGTACCATCAACCCATCAATTCGAAGTGTCTTCCTTTTAGTTCTCACAAAATAACAAAGCTTCATAGAAGTTACCAACAAATAAGTACAATAAACTTATTAATTGGCGCCCAACTAGTGGTAACTAATTGGCACGCAAATATGCCGTGTTCGCCGGCTATGGTACGACATTCTTCCGCTGCAAGTGGTGTCACCTTCGCCACCTCAGCTGAATGCTAAAGTTCCGACTTGGGTCGTTGATCTTTGCTTTCCACTGACTACCCGACATCCGTTTAAGTAAACAATTTCACAATATATTAGACATTATTTAACTTAATTCTATTCCATATATGAAATAAGACTAACACTACTTAACTACCCCCCCCTTCAAGCCATAGGCCGTCCTCGGCCGACCTCATCAATCACCACTCTTATTTGCTCTGCGGTTCTTCTTCTGCTGATGCATCTCCATCTGACAATGCTGGAGCCGATGAGTGCACTAAGTACTACAAAAATTATGAGTACTATGCGGTGCATGCGATCTGTGCCGAGTTGGTCTTCAACATCCCGGATTGCCTCCAAGTTGCGTATGTTCAACTGAGGATGTCCTGGCTGGCGGTGATGTTTAACAGCGGGGATTTAACCATCACTGGTACCTTACTCTGAACTTCGGGGAAGATAATAATTTCCTTGCAGGCGGGTTTTATCTTAGGAAACTTAATATTAAAATGCAGCATATTTTTAGCTTGGAGCACTTTCACGGACGACACGGACATAAGGCCCCCTATAGGGGTACTGGTGGGCTCTTCTATCCAAACAGATTTCAAGTCCGTGCGAGTGTGATGCGAGCATTAAGTTTTAGAACTATGTTTCTATGTTTCTAGTCAGCGATGTCTCATGTGAGTGTGGAGGGGTGAGCCTATTTCCTAGCTTCCGGCTAGATTTTACTTAGACATTTTTGCTCACTTCAAAAACCCTGTTCTGCTTGTTGCTATGCCGGTTATCAAAATAAGGGTTCCTGCACCCTGGCTTTCTCGTGCGATCGCCTTTTTTGCATGGTTCGACTCTAAGTCCTGTGCAAGAGCCAGTGCCGTGGGTAAGTTCCAGGGTCTTGCTGCAAAAACTACATCCGTTATGCTATCCCTAAGCCCTGATACGAAAGCCTCCAACGCGTCTTTGCGGTATTTTTCGCAAAGTGCCTCCGCTACCGCCGGCTCATAGGCCATTTTGACCTTTTCTGTCAACAGGGTGAGTATCTCTCCCACCTCGTCATGGTATTCCGACACCTGTCGGCTACCCTGCCTTACGGCATCTAACTCCCTCTCGATTGTCCTCATAGACCGTTTGTCGCTGAACTTAGAGTCGAGGCGGCTAATTATTGCATGGACGTTCAATGGGGTTTTGTATGAGGCTAACATGGCATCGGCAGGACCCTTTACCTTGTTCCTCATGATGGCAACCGCCTGGAAGTGGCGCGTGCTGCCATTGTATGGTTCGAAAAACTGATAAGCGGTCAAGGCCGCTTGGCTCCATGAGGCGTATGACTCACGTGACCCTGAAAACTCTGCCAGGGACTTCATTACGCTGAGCGGCTCGTCACAATCGACGCCGCCAGACGTTTCTACAGGTGCGAACGATTGCTCGCTTGGGGCGACATTAATTCTTGCCGCCACTCGTTTGGAAAGCTCATCTATTTTTTGGGAAAGCTCAGCTTCTTTCTGTGCATTCTTAGCTGCCTTCTCAGCTAAGGCTTGGCTGATAGCTACCTGTATCATGACCCTGACCTCTCTAGCGTCCATTTTCCTAACTGTGGGGGGAGCTTTAGGGGCGTGGTGGAGTATGTGGAGTTCTATACTGGAGGAACGGTTTACTCATGGGCCTTTGTCACCAAAAAAGGGTTTCAATGCGAGATATTACAACAAAAATAGTTAACCAAGTCGACAAAAAAAAAAGGTATTTTTAAGCCGAATCTGATTCTCAAGGGGTCCCTTACACGAGACGGAAATTTTATGTTGTGAATATTATGAACCGTTGCAAAACGGAATGCTCGCTCACTCCTTTAGTAAATTTTGTGACTTGAAAAATTGTTTGTCAGAAAAGTCCACTTACATGCTTTTTTATTTTTGAGCTTGGTGTGGTGGCCCCTTTCTTCCCTGACGATGATCAATTCTTAGCGTCGTTGCGCAGATGAGTCTGGATTCGCTGCTCCTTCTACGTCCTGTGTTAACGGAGGTTACTGCAGATCCTTGAATCCTTATCCTATTTAATGATAGCTTCCTGGTGAAGCTGCGTGGGTACTGACTTTGAATTCGTCGGATTACCACTAGTTGGGCGCCAATTAATAAGTTTATTGTACTTATTTGTTGAGAACTTCTATGAAGCTTTGTTATTTTGTGAGAACTAAAAGGAAGACACTTCGAATTGATGGGTTGATGGTACACCTGTTTTATTCAAATGCTATTTTAGACTAACTTAAAGACTATAATAAGACAGACTTTTATACCCTAAAAAATGCTGGCACTTGCATTCTTACTCATAGCGGCCACGCCAATGTGCTGTGTTTGCCGGCTATGTTACGCCACTCTTTTGGTGAATGTAGTGTCACGTTTTGCCGCCTCAGCTGGTCGCAAGAGTTTACAGACTTTAGGTTGTTGGTCTTTGCTTTTTGCTGACCACCTGACCTAGCTCCAGTCAACAATTTGGGTGTCGAATTATACTTCCTATGTAAAACAACATTGACATTATTCAGCTTAATTCTATTTTATATACGAAGTAAAGTTAACATTCCTTAACTACCCCCCCCTTTAAGCCATAGGCCGTCCTCGGCCGATCTCATTAATCACTGCTCTTATCTCCTCTGTGTTTCTTCTTTCTCTGATGCATCTTCATTTGACGATGATGGAGCCGATGAGTGCACTAAGTACTACAAAAATTATGCGTACTATGCGGTGCATGCGATCCGTGCCGAGTTGGTCTTCAACGTTCCGGATTGCCTCCAAGTTGCGTATGTTTAACTGGTGAAGATACGGAAGACTGAGGATGTCCTGGCTGGCGATGATGTTTAACAGCGGGGACTTAACCATCCCTGGTACCTTACTCTGAACTTCGGGGAAGATAATAATTTTCTTATCTTAGGAAACTTAAAAATGCAGAATGTTCTTAGATTGGAAAACACAGACATAAGGCCCCCTATAGGGGTACTGGTGGGCTCTTCTATCCAAACAGATTTCAAGTCCGTGCGAGTGTGATGGCGAGCATTAAGTTTTGCATCTATATTTCTATGTTTTTAGTCAGCGGTGTCTTATGTGAGTGTAGAGGGGTCAGCCTATTTCCTAGCCTCCGGCTAGATTTTACTTAGACGCCCATTTTCGCCCACTTCAAAAACCCTGTTCTGCTTGTTGCTATGCTGGTTATCAAAATAAGGGTTTCCTGCACCCTGGCTTTCTCGTGCGATCGCCTTTTTCGCATGGTTCGACTCTAAGTCCTGTGCAAGAGCCAGTGCCGTGGATAAGTTCCAGGGTCTTGCTGCAAAAACTACATCCGTTATGCTATCCCTAAGCCCTGATATGAATGCCTCTAACGCGTCTTTGCGGTATTTTTCGCAAAGTGCCTCCGCTACCGCCGGCTCATAGGCCATATTGACCTTTCCTGTCAACAGGGTGAGTATCTCTCCCACCTCGTCATGGTATTCCGACACCTGTCGGCTACCCTGCCTTACGGCATCTAACTCCCTCTCGATTGCCCTCATAGACCGTTTGTCGCTGAACTTAGAGTCGAGGCGGCTAATTATTGCATGGACGTTCAATGGGGTGCTATATGAGGTTAACATGGCATCGGCAGGCCCCTTTACCTTGTTCCTCATGATGGCCACGGCCTGGAAGTGGCGCGTGCTGCCATTGTGCGGTTCGAAAACCTGATAAGCGATTAAGGCCGCTTGCCTCCATGAGGCGTATGACTCACGTATCCCCTGACAGGGATTTCATTACCCTCAGCGGCTCGTCACAACTGACGCCGCCATTCATCTCTACAGGTGCGAACGACTGCTCGCTTGGGGCGGCAATACCCGCTGCCGCCAATTGTTTAGAAAGCTCTTCTATTTTCTGGGAGAGTTCAGCTTCTTTCTGCGCACTCTTAGCTGCCTGCTCAGCTAAGGCTTGACTGATAGCTACTTGTATCATGGCCCTGACCTCTCTAGCGTCCATATTCCTAACTGTGGGGGGAGCTTTAGGGGCGTGGTCTGGAGTTTCAAAGTGTTCGTCACAGTCCGACTCTGAATCACTAATATGCGGAGTTCTATACTGGAGGAATGGTTTACTCATGGGCCTTTGTCACCAAAAAAAGGTTTCAATGCGAGATATTACAACAAAAAAAGATAACCAAGTCGACAAAAAAAAAAAAAGGTATTTTTAAGCCGAATCTGATTCTCAAAGGGGTCCCTTACACGAGACGGAGGTTTTTTGTTGTGAATATTATGAACCGTTGCAAAACGGAATGCTCGCTCACTCCTTTAGTAAATTTTGTGACTTGAAAAATTGTTTGTCAGAAAAGTCCACTTACATGCTTTTTTATTTTTGAGCTTGGTGTGGTGGCCCCTTTCTTCCCTGACGATGATCAATTTTTTGCGTCGTTGCGCAGATGAGTCTGGATTCGCTGCTCCTTCTACGTCCTGTGTTAACGGAGGTCACTGCAGATCCTTGAATCCTTTTAATGAGAGCTTCCTTGTGAAGCTGCGTGGGTACTGACTTTGAATTCGTCGGATTACCACTAGTTGGGCGCCAATTAATAAGTTTATTGCACTTATTTGTTGATATAACATCTATGAAGCTTTTTAGTTATGTTACTTGCATAAATGCAGCCGATTTGGTGGAAGTGTATTTAGCACTGTTTGTTACTTGTGAGAAATAAAATAAGAACACTTCAAATTGAGTTGATGTCACACACGAGTTTATTCAAAGGTTGATTTTAGACTAACTTAAAGAATATAATAAGACAGACTTTTATACCCTAAAAATGCTGGCACTTGCATTCTTATTCATAGCGGCCACGCCAATGTGCTGTGTTTGCCGGCTATGTTACGCCACTCTTTTGGTGAATGTAGTGTCACGTTTTGCCGCCTCAGCTGGTCGCAAGAGTTTACTGACTTCAGGTCGCTGATCTTTACTTTTGCTGACCACGTGACCCAGTTTAAGTACACAATTTTGAAACTAAGGTGTCGAATTATACTTCCTATACAAAACAAATACGACACTACGTCATTACATTGTTTGCGATAAGAGTAAACATGCAGATCTCAGCAGCTCTTATTTCTTAAGGGCATAAATAATCATCAACGTTCAGACAGCAGATAACTATGCAAAAAACTAAGAGGCTAGGGGGAATAGGTCAAATGGTCGTCCGATAGAGAAAATTTCTCAGTATTCGGACGAACGACAAGTTGCCACAAAAAACCCTTATTTCAGCAAACAACTTAAGTCGCAGGGGCAGTCCAGCCAGCGCAGTAATAGGCCACAGGGGCACAACGGTGCACAAGGTTCCATCAACCAAACCCGGTTTTAGATCGCGAAAACAAAAGAACAGCCACGTCTGACAGAACACGCGATCATAGAAAGCAGCAAAGGGTGATCCATGTCACGCAGGGCGCGGGACAGGGAAAAGTGTCATATGCCGATGGCGCCTCTAGCGCAGCGGCAGAAGTTGACGACGACGCCTCAAATAACTAAGATTCAGAGGCAATAAACTTTTTAGGGGAAGATCCCTGCTACCCGTCATCAGGCGGAGAGTAGCGGGGCTTGACATTAAGTTCCTCATCGATACGGGCGCATTTAAAAATTTCATCCGACCATTTAATGGATTGAAAGGCGTTCGCCCAGTAGACTCTCCGTTTTCAATTCATTCAATTCACGGAGAAACTACAATTACCTAAAATGTTTAGTGTCCGTAGCCAAGGTTAAAGCAACCTTTTTCCTCCTTTTGAACCTATCGACGTTTGATGGAATAATAGGTCTCGACTTATTAAGACAGGCAGGGGCGTCATTATGCTTAGCTTCTGGTCAACTTAAATGGGGCACAGAAGTTAAAAAAATCTCCTTTCACACCTGTGCTAATGTCAATTTCACTAGAGTGGATTGTTCGGATGCACCCCCTTCAGTAAGGAGTGCGTTCCTTAAAGTACTAAAGAGCAGTAGAAAGACATTTGCAGACCTCAATGAAGCCTTACCTTACAACACCTCGATGGTAGCAACCATCAGGACACAAGTGAAGAGTCCATTTATACCAGACTCTATCCATATCCTATAGGGGCAGCTGATTTCGTTAACAAAGAAATTCAAGATCTGCTTAAGAATGGTATAATCCAAAAGTCGATCTCCCCTTACAATAACCCCATATGGGTGGTAGATAAGAAAGGCACTGACAAAGCGGGTAATCGAAATATGCGTTTAGTTATTGACTTTCGCAAGCTCAATGAACGAACGATACCCGAAAAATACCCCATGCCAAATAGCTCCTTTATACTGGGGAATTTGGGCAAGGCTAAGTATTTTTCAACGCTAGACTTCAAATCTGGCTACCACCAGATTATTCTCGCAGAGCGCGACCGCGAGAAAACTTCGTTTTCAGTAAACGGCGGGAAGTATGAATTTCGTAGACTCCCATTCGGTCTAAGAGATGAGGCTAGCATTTTTCAGAGGACCATCGACGACATACTGCGGGAGAAAAATAGGCAAAATTTGTTACGTCTACGTCGATGATGTAATTATCTTTTCGCAAGAAGAAGAGTCCCACGTCAGACATGTAAACTGGGTCCTTAAAAGCCTGTACGAGGTAAAAATAAGGGTATCTGCGAAAAATCAAAATTTTTTATAAAAAACTTCATCGGGCTTATAGTCACAAGTGGCGGTGCAACCACCGACCCAGAAAAGGTAAAGGCCATAAGAGATTTCCCAGATCCCAAAACAATATTCGAGGTGAGGTTATTTTTGGGCCTCGCGAATTATTACAGATGTTTCATTAAAGATTTCGCCGCAATAGCAAAACCCATCTTAAAAAAATTAAAAGGAGAAAATGGTACCGTCAGTAGGTACATGTCACGGAAAATTCCGATTCAATTTTCACAAGAACAAAAGACTGCTTTTCAGAAATTGTGTAACATACTGACTTCTGAAGACGTCATGCTCAGATACTCAGATTATAAGAAGCCATTTGATCTAACGATAAATGCTTCAGCCTACGGTATAGGTGCAGTATTGGCCCAAGAGGGTCGTCCGATTACAATGATCTCAAGGGCATTGATGGACTGCGAGGTTAATTACGCGACTAACGAGCGCGAAATATTGGCCATTATATGGGCCCTCAGCAAATTGCGGCACTATCGGAATCCGGCCGTGTCGGAATCCAATCCTAACGCCAAGATAAAAAGGTGGAAAGCGAGCATCGATGAATCTAACGCGCAGATCTTCTATAAACCAGGCAAAGAAAATCTAGTTGCAGATGCCCTATCCAGACAACAGCTTAATGTTTTAGAAGACCAAGACGCTGAGTCGTATGCGGCAATGGTTCACAGTGAGCTTTCGCTCACCTACACCGTAGAGACAACGGATAAGCCATTAATCAAACCAAATAATCATTGAGGAGGCGCGTTCGCCATCGAAACATAGCTACATTTTATTTGGAAACAAAAAGCGCTACTCACTTAACTTTATCTGTAAAGAATCGTTACTAATCGAACTTGAAGAGGTAATCACACCAAAGGGCGTAAACGCTTTCCATTGCGATTTGCAGGTTCCCATCCACAAAATTCTGGCATTGCAAGAATCTAGTAGTGGACATATTCAGAATGGATGAAAGGAGGGAAATCCTTACGGCTGAGCATAATAGAGCTCATAGATCAGCCCAGGAGAATGTGAAACAGGTTCTTACGGAATACTACTTTCCTAAAATGTCAAAATCAGCTAGCGAGATTGTTCAGAATTGTAGACATCCGAAAAAGCAGAAGCTTGGTTTTTGACACCAATTCCTTCGAACACAGGGGAAATGCTACACGTAGATATCTTCTCTACGGATAAGAAATTTTTCCTCACCTGCATTGACAAATACTCCAAGTTTGCTGGAGTATTCTATTCCATCAAGAACCATAGAAGATCTGAAGCCAGCTTTGCTTCAACTAATGAGTTTCTTCCCAAAAACAAAGGCGATCTACTGTGATAATGAACCATCATTGAACTCACACACGATCTCCTCCATACTGACCAACCATTTCGGAGTCAGCATTTCAAACGCGCCACCCCTACACAGTAGCTCTAATAGGCAAGTTAAACGTTTCCATAGCACATTGCTGGAACTAGCCAGGTGTCTAAAAATAGACAGAGGCATAAACGACACTGTAGATGTCATTTTACTAGCTACGGCTGAGTACAACAGGTCAATTCACTCGATCATGGCGCACCCAGACAAACCGCAAGAAGAGATCCAGGGAAGAATAGAAAACGCCCAGATCGCGCTCAGAGCTAGAGAAAATTCTTCTCGGCAAAACAGGGTCTTTGAAGTGGGAGAGAAGGTCTTGGTAAAGTCGAATAGGAGGCTTGGAAACAAGCTCACACCCTTGTGTGAAGAGAGGGTTGTAGAAGCAGACCTGGGGACCTCATGAAGAGCCCTCCAATACCCCCATAGGGGATCTTCTGTCCGTTTCATCCGTAAAAGTACTTCATTCCGCTAACATTCTTCATTTTATCATTAAATTTCCAAAAATTAAGTTAGCCTGTAAAAAAATTACTATTTTTCCTGTAGTACAAGAAAACGTTATATTACGTATAAGAGACAATGTAAGACAACGGAGTGCGGGAAGGAAATCCACGCCGTCGAAGATTGCACCGCCTCACCAGCGGCCACGTTTTCCCGGCTGTCAACAAGAAGCTCAGGCGCCAGCGAACTCCACTCGAAAGTGGTAGCGCACTGTGAGTCACAGCCAAGCAATTTGGAGCCCATTACGTACGTGGATGATGGGATTATCATCATCAGGGTAGTTAAATAATATCTATTTGATTTCTAATATGTAAAATAATATTAGAGATTAGTTACAACAATGCATGTTCGATCGTCTATTTCATGTCTATCATAAAAGACATCATAACATTGTATGCGATAAGAGTAAACATGCAGATCTCAGCAGCTCTTATTTCTTAAGGGCATAAATAATCATCGACGTTCGGTTAAAGTAGTGAACAGATAACTATGCAAAAAACTAAGAGGCTAGGGGGAATAGGTCAAATGGTCGTCCGATAGAGAAAATTTCTCAGTATTCGGACGAACGACAAGTTGCCACAAAAAACCCTTATTTCAGCAAACAACTTAAGTCGCAGGGGCAGTCCAGCCAGCGCAGTAATAGGCCACAGGGGCACAACGGTGCACAAGGTTCCATCAACCAAACCCGGTTTTAGATCGCGAGAACAAAAGAACAGCCACGTCTGACAGAACACGCGATCATAGAAAGCAGCAAAGGGTGATCCATGTCACGCAGGGCGCGGGACAGGGAAAAGTGTCATATGCCGATGCCGCCTCTAGCGCAGCGGCAGAAGTTGACGACGATGCCTCAAATAACTAAGATTCAGAGGCAATCAACTTTTTAGGGGAAGATCCCTGCTACCCGTCATCAGGCGGAGAGTAGCGGGGCTTGACAATAAGTTCCTCATCGATACGGGCGCATTTAAAAATTTCATCCGACCATTTAATGGATTGAAAGGCGTCCGCCCAGTAGACTCTTCGTTTTCAATTCATTCAATTCACGGAGAAACTACAATTACCTAAAATGTTTAGTGTCCTTAGCCAAGGTTAAGCAACCTTTTTCCTCCTTTTAAACCTATCGACGTTTGATGGAATAATAGGTCTCGACTTATTAAGACAGGCAGGGGCGTCATTATGCTTAGCTTCTGGTCAACTTAAATGGGGCACAGAAGTTGAAAAAATTTCCTTTTACACCTGTACTAATGTCAATTTCACTAGAGTGGATTGTTCGGATGCATCCCCTTCAGTAAGGAGTGCGTTCCTTAAAGTACTAAAGAGCAGTAGAAAGACATTTGCAGACCTCAATGAAGCCTTACCTTACAACACCTCGATGGTAGCAACCATCAGGACACAAGTGAAGAGTTCATTTATAGTAGACTCTATTCATATCCTATAGGGGCAGCTGATTTCGTTAACAAAGAAATTCAAGATCTGCTTAAGAATGGTATAATCCAAAAGTCGATCTCCCCTTACAATAACCCCATATGGGTGGTAGATAAGAAAGGCACTGACAAAGCGGGTAATCGAAATATGCGTTCAGTTATTGACTTTCGCAAGCTCAATGAACGAACGATACCCGACAAATACCCCATGCCAAATAGCTCCTTTATACTGGGGAATTTGGGCAAGGCTAAGTATTTTTCAACGCTAGACTTCAAATCTGGCTACCACCAGATTATTCTCGCAGAGCGCGACCGCGAGAAAACTTCGTTTTCAGTAAACGGCGGGAAGTATGAATTTCGTAGACTCCCATTCGGTCTAAGAGATGAGGCTACCATTTTTCAGAGGACCATCGACGACATACTGCGGGAGAAAAATAGGCAAAATTTGTTACGTCTACGTCGATGATGTAATTATCTTTTCGCAAGAAGAAGAGTCCCACGTCAGACATGTAAACTGGGTCCTTAAAAGCCTGTACGAGGTAAAAATAAGGGTATCTGCGAAAAATCACAATTTTTTATAAAAAACTTCATCGGACTTATAGTCACAAGTGGCGGTGCAACCACCGACCCAGAAAAGGTAAAGGCCATAAGAGATTTCCCAGAACCCAAAACAATATTCGAGGTGAGGTTATTTTTGGGCCTCGCGAATTATTACAGATGTTTCATTAAAGATTTCGCCGCAATAGCAAAACCCATCTTAAAAAAATTAAAAGGAGAAAATGGTACCGTCAGTAGGTACATGTCACGGAAAATTCCGATTCAATTTTCACAAGAACAAAAGACTGCTTTTCAGAAATTGTGTAACATACTGACTTCTGAAGACGTCATGCTCAGATACTCAGATTATAAGAAGCCATTTGATCTAACGATAAATGCTTCAGCCTACGGTATAGGTGCAGTATTGGCCCAAGAGGGTCGTCCGATTACAATGATCTCAAGGGCATTGATGGACTGCGAGGTTAATTACGCGACTAACGAGCGCGAAATATTGGCCATTATATGGGCCCTCAGCAAATTGCGGCACTATCTGTATGGGGTTAAAGATATAAATATCTTTACCGATCACCAACCTTTAACCTTTGCCGTGTCGGAATCCAATCCTAACGCCAAGATAAAAAGGTGGAAAGCGAGCATCGATGAATCTAACGCGCAGATCTTCTATAAACCAGGCAAAGAAAATCTAGTTGCAGATGCCCTATCCAGACAACAGCTTAATGTTTTAGAAGACCAAGACGCTGAGTCGTATGCGGCAATGGTTCACAGTGAGCTTTCGCTCACCTACACCGTAGAGACAACGGATAAGCCATTAATCAAACCAAATAATCATTGAGGAGGCGCGTTCGCCATCGAAACATAGCTACATTTTATTTGGAAACAAAAAGCGCTACTCACTTAACTTTATCTGTAAAGAATCGTTACTAATCGAACTTGAAGAGGTAATCACACCAAAGGGCGTAAACGCTTTCCATTGCGATTTGCAGGTTCCCATCCACAAAATTCTGGCATTGCAAGAATCTAGTAGTGGACATATTCAGAATGGATGAAAGGAGGGAAATCCTTACGGCTGAGCATAATAGAGCTCATAGATCAGCCCAGAGAATCAGTGTGGACTATTCAAAATGAAAGGAGGGAATCCTTAGGCTGAGCATAAGAGAGCTCAAATCAGCCCAGGGGAATGCTACACGTAGATATCTTCTCTACGGATAAGAAATTTTTCCTCACCTGCATTGACAAATACTCCAAGTTTGCTGGAGTATTCTATTCCATCAAGAACCATAGAAGATCTGATGCCAGCTTTGCTTCAACTAATGAGTTTCTTCCCAAAAACAAAGGCGATCTACTGTGATAATGAACCATCATTGAACTCACACACGATCTCCTCCATACTGACCAACCATTTCGGAGTCAGCATTTCAAACGCGCCACCCCTACACAGTAGCTCTAATAGGCAAGTTAAACGTTTCCATAGCACATTGCTGGAACTAGCCAGGTGTCTAAAAATAGACAGAGGCATAAACGACACTGTGGAGGTCATTTTACTAGCTACGGCTGAGTACAACAGGTCAATTGACACTCGATCATGGCGCACCCAGATCTAACCTCCATAATAGATCCAACGGGAAGTTTCGAAGTCCAGCATCTGCTCAAACAGAGAAAATTCTTCTCGGCAACACAGTAGCTCTTTGAATGGGAGGCAAGCTTAAACGTCTCCATAGGCACCTTGTGGAACTAGTCACAGCTGTCTGAATAGAAGGTCGATAGAAGCGACACTGTAGGACTGTCCTCATCATGGTTAAACTTGGACACTTCTCATCTCAGAGATTTACTACATTTACTAATGCTTAAACTTCCTGGGTTCCATGTTTAAAGTCGTAGCAGGCACGCCGGATGCCCATGACTTAAAGCAGATTCGATTTAGAAAATGCAACTAGTTAGTTCAAGCAACAGGCAGGTAGAAATTAACGCTAAGGTTCAGGACCAAATCAATCAGTTGACCAATACTGTTAATAGGATTCTTAAAACAGCCAAGAGCTCACCAATTGACTCCGGTCACCTGTATGTTACATTGCAGCAAGAAACAGAATGCTTATGATGGAGTTGCAAAATTTAACGCTCGCCGTATTGCTTGCAATGATCGGCATTGTTAGCCCAAACATTATAGATCATTCAGACTTGAAATCAGTTTGGCATGAAGAGCCCTCCAATACCCCCATAGGGGATCTTCTGTCCGTTTCATCCGTAAAAGTACTTCATTCCGCTAACATTCTTCATTTTATCATTAAATTTCCAAAAATTAAGTTAGCCTGTACAAAAATTACTATTTTTCCTGTAGTACAAGAAAACGTTATATTACGTATAAGAGACAATGTAAGACAACGGAGTGCGGGAAGGAAATCCACGCCGTCGAAGATTGCACCGCCTCACCAGCGGCCACGTTTTCCCGGCTGTCAACAAGAAGCTCAGGCGCCAGCGAACTCCACTCGAAAGTGGTAGCGCACTGTGAGTCACAGCCAAGCAATTTGGAGCCCATTACGTACGTGGATGATGGGATTATCATCATCAGGGTAGTTAACTAATATCTATTTGATTTCTAATATGTAAAATAATATTAGAGATTAGTTACAACAATGCATGTTCGATCGTCTATTTCATGTCTATCATAAAAGAGCTCTCTTCATAAAAAGCTATCAACAAATAGAATACGACACTATGTCATTACATTGTTTGCGATAAGAGTAAACATGCAGATCTCAGCAGCTCTTATTTCTTAAGAGCATAAATAATCATCGACGTTCGGTTGAAGTAGTGAACAGATAATTTTGCAAAAAACTAAAAGGCTAGGGGGAATAGGTCAAATGGTGGTCCGATAGAGAAAATTTCTCAGTATTCGGACGAACGACAAGTTGCCACAAAAAACCCTTATTTCAGCAAACAACTTAAGTCGCAGGGGCAGTCCAGCCAGCGCAGTAATAGGCCACAGGGGCACAACGGTGCACAAGAGCCTATGGAGGTGGATCCTTCCGTGTCAAGATTCCATCAACCAAACCCGGTTTTAGATCGCGAGAACAAAAGAACAGCCACGTCTGACAGAACACGCGATCATAGAAAGCAGCAAAGGGTGATCCATGTCACGCAGGGCGCGAGACAGGGAAAAGTGTCATATGCCGATGCCGCCTCTAGCGCAGCGGCAGAAGTTGACGACGATGCCTCAAATAACTAAGATTCAGAGGCAATCAACTTTTTAGGGGAAGATCCCTGCTACCCGTCATCAGGCGGAGAGTAGCGAGGCTTGACATTAAGTTCCTCATCGATACGGGCGCATTTAAAAATTTCATCCGACCATTTAATGGATTGAAAGGCGTCCGCCCAGTAGATTCTCCGTTTTCAATTCATTCAATTCACGGAGAAACTACAATTACCTAAAATGTTTAGTGTCCGTAGCCAAGGTTAAAGCAACCTTTTTCCTCCTTTTAAACCTATCGACGTTTGATGGAATAATAGGTCTCGACTTATTAAGACAGGCAGGGGCGTCATTATGATTAGCTTCTGGTCAACTTAAATGGGGCACAGAAGTTGAAAAAATTTCCTTTCACACCTGTACTAATGTCAATTTCACTAGAGTAGATTGTTCGGATTCACCCCCTTCAGTAAGGAGTGCGTTCCTTAAAGTACTAAAAAGCAGTAGAAAGACATTTGCAGACCTCAATGAAGCCTTACCTTACAACACCTCGATGGTAGCAACCATCAGGACACAAGTGAAGAGTCCATTTATACCAGACTCTATCCATATCCTATAGGGGCAGCTGATTTCATTAACAAAGAAATTCAAGATCTGCTTAAGAATGGTATAATCCAAAAGTCGATCTCCCCTTACAATAACCCCATATGGGTGGTAGATAAGAAAGGCACTGACAAAGCGGGTAATCGAAATATGCGTTCAGTTATTGACTTTCGCAAGCTCAATGAACGAACGATACCCGACAAATACCCCATGCCAAATAGCTCCTTTATACTGGGGAATTTGGGCAAGGCTAAGTATTTTTCAACGCTAGACTTCAAATCTGGCTACCACCAGATTATTCTCGCAGAGCGCGACCGCGAGAAAACTTCGTTTTCAGTAAACGGCGGGAAGTATGAATTTCGTAGACTCCCATTCGGTCTAAGAGATGAGGCTACCATTTTTCAGAGGACCATCGACGACATACTGCGGGAGAAAAATAGGCAAAATTTGTTACGTCTACGTCGATGATGTAATTATCTTTTCGCAAGAAGAAGAGTCCCACGTCAGACATGTAAACTGGGTCCTTAAAAGCCTGTACGAGGTAAAAATAAGGGTATCTGCGAAAAATCACAATTTTTTATAAAAAACTTCATCGGGCTTATAGTCACAAGTGGCGGTGCAACCACCGACCCAGAAAAGGTAAAGGCCATAAGAGATTTCCCAGAACCCAAAACAATATTCGAGGTGAGGTTATTTTTGGGCCTCGCGAATTATTACAGATGTTTCATTAAAGATTTCGCCGCAATAGCAAAACCCATCTTAAAAAAATTAAAAGGAGAAAATGGTACCGTCAGTAGGTACATGTCACGGAAAATTCCGATTCAATTTTCACAAGAACAAAAGACTGCTTTTCAGAAATTGTGTAACATACTGACTTCTGAAGACGTCATGCTCAGATACTCAGATTATAAGAAGCCATTTGATCTAACGATAAATGCTTCAGCCTACGGTATAGGTGCAGTATTGGCCCAAGAGGGTCGTCCGATTACAATGATCTCAAGGGCATTGATGGACTGCGAGGTTAATTACGCGACTAACGAGCGCGAAATATTGGCCATTATATGGGCCCTCAGCAAATTGCGGCACTATCTGTATGGGGTTAAAGATATAAATATCTTTACCGATCACCAACCTTTAACCTTTGCCGTGTCGGAATCCAATCCTAACGCCAAGATAAAAAGGTGGAAAGCGAGCATCGATGAATCTAACGCGCAGATCTTCTATAAACCAGGCAAAGAAAATCTAGTTGCAGATGCCCTATCCAGACAACAGCTTAATGTTTTAGAAGACCAAGACGCTGAGTCGTATGCGGCAATGGTTCACAGTGAGCTTTCGCTCACCTACACCGTAGAGACAACGGATAAGCCATTAATCAAACCAAATAATCATTGAGGAGCCGCGTTCGCCATCGAAACATAGCTACATTTTATTTGGAAACAAAAAGCGCTACTCACTTAACTTTATCTGTAAAGAATCGTTACTAATCGAACTTGAAGAGGTAATCACACCAAAGGGCGTAAACGCTTTCCATTGCGATTTGCAGGTTCCCATCCACAAAATTCTGGCATTGCAAGAATCTAGTAGTGGACATATTCAGAATGGATGAAAGGAGGGAAATCCTTACGGCTGAGCATAATAGAGCATTGCATAGAATCTAGCACAGGAGAATGCTGAAACTAGGTCTTCTTACGGAATAGCTACTTTCCTAAAATGTCAAAATCAGCTAGCGAGATTGTGCAGAATTCTAGACATCCGAAGAAGCAGAAGCTTGGTATGACACCAATTCCTTCCAATACAGGGGAGATGCTACACGAAGATATCTTCTCTACGGATAAGAACATTTGTCCTCACCTGCATTGACAAATACTCCAAGTTTGCTGGAGTATTCTATTCGCATCAAGAGCCATAGAAGATCTGAAGCCAGCCTTTGCTTCAACTAGAGGTGTTCTCAAAAACAGAGGCGATCTACTGTGATCATTATGAACCTCATTGAACTCATCACACGATCTCCTCCATACTGACGCAAACATTCCGGGTCAGCATTTCAAACGCGCCACGCCTACACAGAGCTCTAATAGGCAAGTTAAACGTTTTCATAGCAATTGCTGGAACTAGCCAGGTGTCTAAGAATAGACGAGGCTTAGAACGACCTGTAGATGCTCATTTTACTAGCTACGGCTGAGTACAACAGTTACAATTCACTCGTTCAATGGCGCACTCATGACAAACAGCAAGAAGAGATCCACGGCAGATAGAAAACGCCCAGGTCGCGCTCAGAGCTAGTGACAATTGTTCTAGGCTAAAACAGGGTCTTTGAATGGGTAGCAGAAGGTCATTGGTAAAGTCGAAGTATGATGGCTTGCAAACTAAGCTCGCCGCATTGTGTGCAAGAGAGGCATTGTAGAAGCAGACCTTGAGACTCGGTCTCATTGGCAGGAAGAGCCCTCCAATACCCCCATAGGGGATCTTCAGTCCGTATCATCCGTAAAAGTACTTCATTCCGCTAACATTCTTCATTTTATCATTAAATTTCCAAAAATTAAGTTAGCCTGTAAAAAAATTACTATTTTTCCTGTAGTACAAGAAAACGTTATATTACGTATAAGAGACAATGTAAGACAACGGAGTGCGGGAAGGAAATCCACGCCGTCGAAGATTGCACCGCCTCACCAGCGGCCACGTTTTCCCGGCTGTCAACAAGAAGCTCAGGCGCCAGCGAACTCCACTCGAAAGTGGTAGCGCACTGTGAGTCACAGCCAAGCAATTTGGAGCCCATTACGTACGTGGATGATGGGATTATCATCATCAGGGTAGTTAACTAATATCTATTTGATTTCTAATATGTAAAATAATATTAGAGATTAGTTACAACAATGCATGTTCGATCGTCTATTTCATGTCTATCATAAAAGACTCTCTTCATAAAAAGCTATCAACAAATAGAATACGACACTATGTCATTACATTGTTTGCGATAAGAGTAAACATGCAGATCTCAGCAGCTCTTATTTCTTAAGAGCATAAATAATCATCGACGTTCGGTTGAAGTAGTGAACAGATAATTTTGCAAAAAACTAAAAGGCTAGGGGGAATAGGTCAAATGGTGGTCCGATAGAGAAAATTTCTCAGTATTCGGACGAACGACAAGTTGCCACAAAAAACCCTTATTTCAGCAAACAACTTAAGTCGCAGGGGCAGTCCAGCCAGCGCAGTAATAGGCCACAGGGGCACAACGGTGCACAAGAGCCTATGGAGGTGGATCCTTCCGTGTCAAGATTCCATCAACCAAACCCGGTTTTAGATCGCGAGAACAAAAGAACAGCCACGTCTGACAGAACACGCGATCATAGAAAGCAGCAAAGGGTGATCCATGTCACGCAGGGCGCGAGACAGGGAAAAGTGTCATATGCCGATGCCGCCTCTAGCGCAGCGGCAGAAGTTGACGACGATGCCTCAAATAACTAAGATTCAGAGGCAATCAACTTTTTAGGGGAAGATCCCTGCTACCCGTCATCAGGCGGAGAGTAGCGAGGCTTGACATTAAGTTCCTCATCGATACGGGCGCATTTAAAAATTTCATCCGACCATTTAATGGATTGAAAGGCGTCCGCCCAGTAGACTCTTCGTTTTCAATTCATTCAATTCACGGAGAAACTACAATTACCTAAAATGTTTAGTGTCCTTAGCCAAGGTTATAGCAACCTTTTTCCTCCTTTTAAACCTATCGACGTTTGATGGAATAATAGGTCTCGACTTATTAAGACAGGCAGGGGCGTCATTATGCTTAGCTTCTGGTCAACTTAAATGGGGCACAGAAGTTGAAAAAATTTCCTTTCACACCTGTACTAATGTCAATTTCACTAGAGTGGATTGTTCGGATGCATCCCCTTCAGTAAGGAGTGCGTTCCTTAAAGTACTAAAGAGCAGTAGAAAGACATTTGCAGACCTCAATGAAGCCTTACCTTACAACACCTCGATGGTAGCAACCATCAGGACACAAGTGAAGAGTTCATTTATAGTAGACTCTATTCATATCCTATAGGGGCAGCTGATTTCATTAACAAAGAAATTCAAGATCTGCTTAAGAATGGTATAATCCAAAAGTCGATCTCCCCTTACAATAACCCCATATGGGTGGTAGATAAGAAAGGCACTGACAAAGCGGGTAATCGAAATATGCGTTCAGTTATTGACTTTCGCAAGCTCAATGAACGAACGATACCCGACAAATACCCCATGCCAAATAGCTCCTTTATACTGGGGAATTTGGGCAAGGCTAAGTATTTTTCAACGCTAGACTTCAAATCTGGCTACCACCAGATTATTCTCGCAGAGCGTGACCGCGAGAAAACTTCGTTTTCAGTAAACGGCGGGAAGTATGAATTTCGTAGACTCCCATTCGGTCTAAGAGATGAGGCTACCATTTTTCAGAGGACCATCGACGACATACTGCGGGAGAAAAATAGGCAAAATTTGTTACGTCTACGTCGATGATGTAATTATCTTTTCGCAAGAAGAAGAGTCCCACGTCAGACATGTAAACTGGGTCCTTAAAAGCCTGTACGAGGTAAAAATAAGGGTATCTGCGAAAAATCACAATTTTTTATAAAAAACTTCATCGGGCTTATAGTCACAAGAGGCGGTGCAACCACCGACCCAGAAAAGGTAAAGGCCATAAGAGATTTCCCAGAACCCAAAACAATATTCGAGGTGAGGTTATTTTTGGGCCTCGCGAATTATTACAGATGTTTCATTAAAGATTTCGCCGCAATAGCAAAACCCATCTTAAAAAAATTAAAAGGAGAAAATGGTACCGTCAGTAGGTACATGTCACGGAAAATTCCGATTCAATTTTCACAAGAACAAAAGACTGCTTTTCAGAAATTGTGTAACATACTGACTTCTGAAGACGTCATGCTCAGATACTCAGATTATAAGAAGCCATTTGATCTAACGATAAATGCTTCAGCCTACGGTATAGGTGCAGTATTGGCCCAAGAGGGTCGTCCGATTACAATAATCTCAAGGGCATTGATGGACTGCGAGGTTAATTACGCGACTAACGAGCGCGAAATATTGGCCATTATATGGGCCCTCAGCAAATTGCGGCACTATCGGAATCCGGCCGTGTCGGAATCCAATCCTAACGCCAAGATAAAAAGGTGGAAAGCGAGCATCGATGAATCTAACGCGCAGATCTTCTATAAACCAGGCAAAGAAAATCTAGTTGCAGATGCCGTATCCAGACAACAGCTTAATGTTTTAGAAGACCAAGACGCTGAGTCGTGTGCGGCAATGGTTCACAGTGAGCTTTCGCTCACCTACACCGTAGAGACAACGGATAAGCCATTAATCAAACCAAATAATCATTGAGGAGGCGCGTTCGCCATCGAAACATAGCTACATTTTATTTGGAAACAAAAAGCGCTACTCACTTAACTTTATCTGTAAAGAATCGTTACTAATCGAACTTGAAGAGGTAATCACACCAAAGGGCGTAAACGCTTTCCATTGCGATTTGCAGGTTCCCATCCACAAAATTCTGGCATTGCAAGAATCTAGTAGTGGACATATTCAGAATGGATGAAAGGAGGGAAATCCTTACGGCTGAGCATAATAGAGCTCATAGATCAGCCCAGGAGAATGTGAAACAGGTTCTTACGGAATACTACTTTCCTAAAATGTCAAAATCAGCTAGCGAGATTGTTCAGAACTGTAGACATCTGAAAAAGCAGAAGCTTGGTTTGACACCAATTCCTTCCAACACAGGGGAAATGCTACACGTAGATATCTTCTCTACGGATAAGAAATTTTTCCTCACCTGCATTGACAAATACTCCAAGTTTGCTGGGGTATTCTATTCCATCAAGAACCATAGAAGATCTGATGCCAGCTTTGCTTCAACTAATGAGTTTCTTCCCAAAAACAAAGGCGATCTACTGTGATAATGAACCATCATTGAACTCACACACGATCTCCTCCATAATGACCAACCATTTCGGAGTCAGCATTTCAAACGCGCCACCCCTACACAGTAGCTCTAATAGGCAATTTAAACGTTTCCATAGCACATTGCTGGAACTAGCCAGGTGTCTAAAAATAGACAGAGGCATAAACGACACTGTGGAGGTCATTTTACTAGCTACGGCTGAGTACAACAGGTCAATTCACTCGATCATGGCGCACCCAGACAAACCGCAAGAAGAGATCCAGGGAAGAATAGAAAACGCCCAGATCGCGCTCAGAGCTAGAGAAAATTCTTCTCGGCAAAACAGGGTCTTTGAAGTGGGAGAGAAGGTCTTGGTAAAGTCGAATAGGAGGCTTGGAAACAAGCTCACACCCTTGTGTGAAGAGAGGGTTGTAGAAGCAGACCTGGGGACCTTTATTTTTCAACGCTAGACTTCAAATCTGGCTACCACCAGATTATTCTCGCAGAGCGCGACCGCGAGAAAACTTCGTTTTCAGTAAACGGCGGGAAGTATGAATTTCGTAGACTCCCATTCGGTCTAAGAGATGAGGCTACCATTTTTCAGAGGACCATCGACGACATACTGCGGGAGAAAAATAGGCAAAATTTGTTACGTCTACGTCGATGATGTAATTATCTTTTCGCAAGAAGAAGAGTCCCACGTCAGACATGTAAACTGGGTCCTTAAAAGCCTGTACGAGGTAAAAATAAGGGTATCTGCGAAAAATCACAATTTTTTATAAAAAACTTCATCGGGCTTATAGTCACAAGTGGCGGTGCAACTACCGACCCAGAAAAGGTAAAGGCCATAAGAGATTTCCCAGAACCCAAAACAATATTCGAGGTGAGGTTATTTTTGGGCCTCGCGAATTATTACAGATGTTTCATTAAAGATTTCGCCGCAATAGCAAAACCCATCTTAAAAAAATTAAAAGGAGAAAATGGTACCGTCAGTAGGTACATGTCACGGAAAATTCCGATTCAATTTTCACAAGAACAAGAGACTGCTTTTCAGAAATTGTGTAACATACTGACTTCTGAAGACGTCATGCTCAGATACTCAGATTATAAAAAGCCATTTGATCTAACGATAAATGCTTCAGCCTACGGTATAGGTGCAGTATTGGCCCAAGAGGGTCGTCCGATTACAATGATCTCAAGGGCATTGATGGACTGCGAGGTTAATTACGCGACTAACGAGCGCGAAATATTGGCCATTATATGGGCCCTCAGCAAATTGCGGCACTATCGGAATCCGGCCATGTCGGAATCCAATCCTAACGCCAAGATAAAAAGGTGGAAAGCGAGCATCGATGAATCTAACGCGCAGATCTTCTATAAACCAGGCAAAGAAAATCTAGTTGCAGATGCCCTATCCAGACAACAGCTTAATGTTTTAGAAGACCAAGACGCTGAGTCGTGTGCGGCAATGGTTCACAGTGAGCTTTCGCTCACCTACACCGTAGAGACAACGGATAAGCCATTAATCAAACCAAATAATCATTGAGGAGGCGCGTTCGCCATCGAAACATAGCTACATTTTATTTGGAAACAAAAAGCGCTACTCACTTAACTTTATCTCTAAAGAATCGTTACTAATCGAACTTGAAGAGGTAATCACACCAAAGGGCGTAAACGCTTTCCATTGCGATTTGCAGGTTCCCATCCACAAAATTCTGGCATTGCAAGAATCTAGTAGTGGACATATTCAGAATGGATGAAAGGAGGGAAATCCTTACGGCTGAGCATAATAGAGCTCATAGATCAGCCCAGGAGAATGTGAAACAGGTTCTTACGGAATACTACTTTCCTAAAATGTCAAAATCAGCTAGCGAGATTGTTCAGAATTGTAGACATCCGAAAAAGCAGAAGCTTGGTTTGACACCAATTCCTTCGAACACAGGGGAAATGCTACACGTAGATATCTTCTCTACGGATAAGAAATTTTTCCTCACCTGCATTGACAAATACTCCAAGTTTGCTGGAGTATTCTATTCCATCAAGAACCATAGAAGATCTGATGCCAGCTTTGCTTCAACTAATGAGTTTCTTCCCAAAAACAAAGGCGATCTACTGTGATAATGAACCATCATTGAACTCACACACGATCTCCTCCATACTGACCAACCATTTCGGAGTCAGCATTTCAAACGCGCCACCCCTACACAGTAGCTCTAATAGGCAAGTTAAACGTTTCCATAGCACATTGCTGGAACTAGCCAGGTGTCTAAAAATAGACAGAGGCATAAACGACACTGTAGATGTCATTTTACTAGCTACGGCTGAGTACAACAGGTCAATTCACTCGATCATGGCGCACCCAGACAAACCGCAAGAAGAGATCCAGGGAAGAATAGAAAACGCCCAGATCGCGCTCAGAGCTAGAGAAAATTCTTCTCGGCAAAACAGGGTCTTTGAAGTGGGAGAGAAGGTCTTGGTAAAGTCGAATAGGAGGCTTGGAAACAAGCTCACACCCTTGTGTGAAGAGAGGGTTGTAGAAGCAGACCTGGGGACCTTTATTTTTCAACGCTAGACTTCAAATCTGGCTACCACCAGATTATTCTCGCAGAGCGCGACCGCGAGAAAACTTCGTTTTCAGTAAACGGCGGGAAGTATGAATTTCGTAGACTCCCATTCGGTCTAAGAGATGAGGCTACCATTTTTCAGAGGACCATCGACGACATACTGCGGGAGAAAAATAGGCAAAATTTGTTACGTCTACGTCGATGATGTAATTATCTTTTCGCAAGAAGAAGAGTCCCACGTCAGACATGTAAACTGGGTCCTTAAAAGCCTGTACGAGGTAAAAATAAGGGTATCTGCGAAAAATCACAATTTTTTATAAAAAACTTCTTCGGACTTATAGTCACAAGTGGCGGTGCAACCACCGACCCAGAAAAGGTAAAGGCCATAAGAGATTTCCCAGAACCCAAAACAATATTCGAGGTGAGGTTATTTTTGGGCCTCGCGAATTATTACAGATGTTTCATTAAAGATTTCGCCGCAATAGCAAAACCCATCTTAAAAAAATTAAAAGGAGAAAATGGTACCGTCAGTAGGTACATGTCACGGAAAATTCCGATTCAATTTTCACAAGAACAAAAGACTGCTTTTCAGAAATTGTGTAACATACTGACTTCTGAAGACGTCATGCTCAGATACTCAGATTATAAGAAGCCATTTGATCTAACGATAAATGCTTCAGCCTACGGTATAGGTGCAGTATTGGCCCAAGAGGGTCGTCCGATTACAATGATCTCAAGGGCATTGATGGACTGCGAGGTTAATTACGCGACTAACGAGCGCGAAATATTGGCCATTATATGGGCCCTCAGCAAATTGCGGCACTATCTGTATGGGGTTAAAGATATAAATATCTTTACCGATCACCAACCTTTAACCTTTGCCGTGTCGGAATCCAATCCTAACGCCAAGATAAAAAGGTGGAAAGCGAGCATCGATGAATCTAACGCGCAGATCTTCTATAAACCAGGCAAAGAAAATCTAGTTGCAGATGCCCTATCCAGACAACAGCTTAATGTTTTAGAAGACCAAGACGCTGAGTCGTATGCGGCAATGGTTCACAGTGAGCTTTCGCTCACCTACACCGTAGAGACAACGGATAAGCCATTAATCAAACCAAATAATCATTGAGGAGCCGCGTTCGCCATCGAAACATAGCTACATTTTATTTGGAAACAAAAAGCGCTACTCACTTAACTTTATCTGTAAAGAATCGTTACTAATCGAACTTGAAGAGGTAATCACACCAAAGGGCGTAAACGCTTTCCATTGCGATTTGCAGGTTCCCATCCACAAAATTCTGGCATTGCAAGAATCTAGTAGTGGACATATTCAGAATGGATGAAAGGAGGGAAATCCTTACGGCTGAGCATAATAGAGCTCATAGATCAGCCCAGGAGAATGTGAAACAGGTTCTTACGGAATACTACTTTCCTAAAATGTCAAAATCAGCTAGCGAGATTGTTCAGAACTGTAGACATCTGAAAAAGCAGAAGCTTGGTTTGACACCAATTCCTTCGAACACAGGGGAAATGCTACACGTAGATATCTTCTCTACGGATAAGAAATTTTTCCTCACCTGCATTGACAAATACTCCAAGTTTGCTGGAGTATTCTATTCCATCAAGAACCATAGAAGATCTGATGCCAGCTTTGCTTCAACTAATGAGTTTCTTCCCAAAAACAAAGGCGATCTACTGTGATAATGAACCATCATTGAACTCACACACGATCTCCTCCATACTGACCAACCATTTCGGAGTCAGCATTTCAAACGCGCCACCCCTACACAGTAGCTCTAATAGGCAAGTTAAACGTTTCCATAGCACATTGCTGGAACTAGCCAGGTGTCTAAAAATAGACAGAGGCATAAACGACACTGTGGAGGTCATTTTACTAGCTACGGCTGAGTACAACAGGTCAATTCACTCGATCATGGCGCACCCAGACAAACCGCAAGAAGAGATCCAGGGAAGAATAGAAAACGCCCAGATCGCGCTCAGAGCTAGAGAAAATTCTTCTCGGCAAAACAGGGTCTTTGAAGTGGGAGAGAAGGTCTTGGTAAAGTCGAATAGGAGGCTTGGAAACAAGCTCACACCCTTGTGTGAAGAGAGGGTTGTAGAAGCAGACCTGGGGACCTTTATTTTTCAACGCTAGACTTCAAATCTGGCTACCACCAGATTATTCTCGCAGAGCGCGACCGCGAGAAAACTTCGTTTTCAGTAAACGGCGGGAAGTATGAATTTCGTAGACTCCCATTCGGTCTAAGAGATGAGGCTACCATTTTTCAGAGGACCATCGACGACATACTGCGGGAGAAAAATAGGCAAAATTTGTTACGTCTACGTCGATGATGTAATTATCTTTTCGCAAGAAGAAGAGTCCCACGTCAGACATGTAAACTGGGTCCTTAAAAGCCTGTACGAGGTAAAAATAAGGGTATCTGCGAAAAATCACAATTTTTTATAAAAAACTTCATCGGGCTTATAGTCACAAGTGGCGGTGCAACCACCGACCCAGAAAAGGTAAAGGCCATAAGAGATTTCCCAGAACCCAAAACAATATTCGAGGTGAGGTTATTTTTGGGCCTCGCGAATTATTACAGATGTTTCATTAAAGATTTCGCCGCAATAGCAAAACCCATCTTAAAAAAATTAAAAGGAGAAAATGGTACCGTCAGTAGGTACATGTCACGGAAAATTCCGATTCAATTTTCACAAGAACAAAAGACTGCTTTTCAGAAATTGTGTAACATACTGACTTCTGAAGACGTCATGCTCAGATACTCAGATTATAAGAAGCCATTTGATCTAACGATAAATGCTTCAGCCTACGGTATAGGTGCAGTATTGGCCCAAGAGGGTCGTCCGATTAC
>JAWNNT010000076.1:0-11100 GCA_035044645.1 Scaptomyza parva
GGGGTAGTTAACTAATATCTATTTGATTTCTAATATGTAAAATAAGATTAGAGATTAGTTACAACAATGCATGTTCGATCGTCTATTTCATGTCTATCATAAAAGACATCATTCCATTTTATGCGATAAGAGAAAAACTTGCAGAGCTGTCATAAAATAAAATACGACACTACGTCATTACATTGTATGCGATAGGAGTAAACATGCAGAGCTCAGCAGCTCTTATTTCTTATGGCCATAAATAATCATCGACGTTCGGTTGAAGTAGTGAACAGGACACGATGAGCCTTTGATCTTTACTCAACGAACATCGACGTTTAATTTATACATAGATATGTACATGCACTTGTATACACACATATTCATATGCAGTGATTTGAGAAAGAAATAAAAAATCTAAACTTAAAAAATTCATCATTAATTCATAACAAACATACATTAAACGCTTAGCAAATGCTAACATTACTTACCAAACAACATGCTCTGCTTCTTCTTGCGCCTGCTCGCAGCTGTTGTGTCTACTGCTCTCCAACGCTTCGGACTGACAAATGCCTCAGCCATGCTAATTGATAACTACCTGTTAAACAAGTAAGAAGACTCTAGTCGAGTAAGCTCGACTAGAAGATACCCTTAACCCTTGATCATACAGACGGACAGACACACTCATATACCGTTGTACCAATGCTTGACGGTTTCATATCTTCGGTGTTTCTTAACCGATTTTAATGAAATTTTCACAGAAGTTCATTATTTTTCTTATATTTTCAATACTCATTTTCAGTTTTTTGAAAATCAAGATTTTTTTGTTATCGATTACATGTGTATATCGTAAGCCTGAAAAGATGTCGAAAATTTGAAACAAACTTGTCATGCCTAGGGATTAAGAGAGCTTATATCCAAAATCGGGAGTCTCTAGCTTTTGTAGTTTTTGAGATCGACGCGCTCATACATCCAGACAGACGGACATGGCTAAATCAGCTCGACTGTTGATGCTGATCAAGAATATATATACTTCATGGGGTCGGAGAAGCTTTCTTCTGCCTGTTACATACGTTTGCACAAAAACATTATACCCTTTTTTACCCATTTCATGGGGTAAGGGTATAAAAATGAAGCTTAAACGAATTTAAACAAATATGTTAAATTAAAAATTAAACACCTTTATTAGCCAATTAGTTTATTAAATTGAGCTTATAATTAAGAGCCCATAACATTTTTGAGATTTGAAAATATGTTTTTTGAAAATATCAATTGAATAAAGTTATTCATGCCCGCCCCCTCAGCTACCTAGCCTGGTGGTTTCAGACTTGGTTAAGCTGAGGGAGAAAGCATGAACTCACTAACTTGCATTTTCATGCGCGGCATACTCGGAGAGCGTAATGAGCTCTGAAAACCGCTCTCTCGCTCTTTTTTGCTAGGGGGATCCATTGTGTTAGATATGGGATGATGAGATATCGAACGTGTTTGAGACCTCTATATCGATTGTATGCTTAGTGGTATCACCTTAGATGTGTATAGATAAAAAACAATGGCTATAAACTCCTGGTCCGCAAACAATCCTTCCACTTACCTCCTGCCTGATGGATGCTCTCCTGATGACTCTGATAATATGTTTTCCTGATCCAAGTTCACCTGGTTTGCTTCAGAAAGCGGACGAAGTGGTGCGAGTTTGGTTTTATGTCTTGGCGAGTTAAGTTGACATTATACATATTTGACAACTTGACTCGCCAAGATGTAGTGCTGGATTCGCGCTAGCTCGTCGGCTCTCTGTGGCAGACCAGGGGTAATGATTGCACCGTCAACACAATACTAGAAAAGAAAATAAACTTAAATAATTAGTTTAAATATAACACACCTATATAAAACTGCACTCACCAGCTAATAACATTCGATAATGCTTATTCTTCTTGCTTGTATGTATTGGTCGCTGCTAATCAAAAACAATAACGATAACTGCAAGAAAAAGAAAATAAAACCAACTAATAACTAACGTCTACTTACCCAATGTCCACAGCTTTTTAATGTTCTGGCCTGTGTCCACTAGAAACTAGTATATAATAGTATTACTTAATTAAAGATTAAATTTCAGTTAACATAAATAGAAATTTGAATTCTGTTATGAGCACGACAAATGCCTCAGCCATGCTAAATAATAACTACCTGTTAAAAAATGAAACTAAAATGAATTAAAACAAATATGTTATATTAAGAATTAATCTAGGCAGCCAGCTGGTTTTAGACTTGGTTAAGCTAAGGTAGAAAGCATGAACTCATTATGCGTATCAAAAAACATCATACGCTAAAGAATGAGTTTTTTTGGCCGCAAGTTTTGCATTATTATACCCCTTTTGTTTTCAATTTTTAATAACAAAAAATCTTTCTGTCAGCCCGACCGTCTGTCCGTCTGTATGGTCCTTGGTTAAGAGTATCTTCTAGGCTTACTCGATTAGAGCCTTCTTACTTGTTCAGCTTAGGAATAAGCGAAAAGTGTTGAATTTCAACATAAAAGCGAAAACAAACATTTGTGAGGTTAATTGAAGTGCGTGAAGAATAATAATAATGCCACCGAAAACTAGTGGAAAGGCAGTCAAGAAGGCTGGCAAGGCTCAGAAGAATATAACCAAGACTGACAAAAAGAAGAAACGCAAGAGGACGGAAAGCTATGCCATCTACATTTACAAAGTGTTGAACCAGGCCCATCCTGACACTGGCATTACGTCCAAAGCAATGAGCATCATGAACAGCTTTGTGAACGACATTTTTGGAGCGTATTGCGAAGAAGCATCTCGTTTGACTCACTACAACAATCTCTCTGCCATCACCAGTCGGTGATCCAAACTGCTGTCCGTCTATTGTTGCCTGGCGAGTTGGCAAAGCACGCCGTCAGTGAGGGAACAAAAGCAGTCACCAAATACACAAGTTCCAAGTAAGTTTTAACTTGATGGACAAAAGTCAATAGGCCTTTTTTAAGTCCAAAATTGGTTTTTTCCAAAGAATTCATAATTTTCAAATACTCATACTTATTAAGTGAATCTTTAAATGTCGGGGTTAAGAGAGTAATAGAAATTCTAAATAAAGAATGTAAAATGTATTTAAAGTAAGAAGGATTTTGAAATAAGTACAAATAATATCTCATCTCACCAATTGTAACACATGCATTATTTTAATCAATTGAGAATACCCTTATATTTAAATTAACTTACTTCAAACGACACAACTTCTACAGTAAAATGTAATTTGTACTACGACAACTTTAAATTATTTTTTATTGGACGTAGATGTACTAACGGGCAGTACATTTAAGTGGCCCAACGTACCCAAGCACCGGCTTGTTAACGCGCGTAACCTTGCACAAGGAGAGCTTGATTTTTTACAACACTTGAACAGCTTAGATTTTCGATTTTTAAGAATTGTCAACTCTCTGGTAAATCACACAGGTTTGTTTGACCTGTTTGACTTTCCATAAGGGACACACAAATCGAATAATGAATTTAAAGTGCTATAAAAAATACCGATTGCCACATCCAAATTGTCGGACCCGCAGAGGGGAGACCAGTCCGTCCAGTCGAGGAATAAAAGCCTAGTAAGTATTGCAACATCGGTTTTCCGATTGTTTCCGAATTGTCGAACTCGGCTTAAAGGTTTTCTACTGAGGCAAAGCTCGCGGCAGGGTAATGTGATCGACACCTGGATAAGATTGGGTGATCGGGTAATGAACGAGAATGGATCCAAAACAAAAACCAGATCAAGCATTTTATTAAGAGAGTTTGGGATATCATTGATTTGACTCAATGAAACCCCAAGTAAATTAATAAATTAACCCAGAGTCGGGACAAGAAATGTTAGATAGAACTTCACAGCTAAGAATGTCTTAACTAAGTTTCGGTACATGCAATGACATTTAAAGGAAAATAATGGCTATTAAGGAATAAAATACTGAGTTTACTACATAGACCACTTACATTCTGATAGCCAAGTAATAAAAAAGTTGTTAGTTTTGAGTACTATCAGAAACCTTGAAGAGTTCTAGATACCACTACTTGAGGGGGGAGGTACAATCGGAGGCCGATTTTTTTTCTGGCAGTGTATTCTGTCACTATTTTGCTCCGGTCAAAACTCTTTACAACATAAAGTACAAAAATCTTGGGTCGACTGATTTTAAAGGACGAGATATTCCGATCATACGAGAATTTGAATTTCTCCACCGGGAAATTTTATATAGCCCTTGACATCCTCTGATGTTAAGTTAAAGGGAAGCCTTGAAACAAAGATTTGTTTTTTCGGTGGGACTGCGACAAATTTTTTTATAATATCCTGTACTGATTCCGAAATTGGATCATGCGCGGATATGGGGATATTGGGTTCCCTAGGTATGTTAGGTTTGTGTTGTTGAATTAACTCAACACTAATAACCTCCGCAGAAACCGCAGATCGGAGTTAAAAGATACAACTTTCATGGGAGAAGTTTTATTTTCACATTGCATCTCGACCGAATGTAGAGGAGGGACCGAAGATGATTTTAAGTTACTTATATTTTTTTGGATCAACTTTGCTTGGAATGTTTCCAGACATATTGGTATCCAACGACAATATAACATTAGACTTTTTGCGTTTGGGAGATACATGCGTGAGATATCTTTTTTTCTTTCCAAGCATGACCAACAAGGCCACTCAAGGTTAGTAGTGGCTAATAGGTCAGTTATTCTGCCACAACAATTTTCATGTGCCACATTTGAGCATATCCAACAGCCTGGCAGTTTTTAGAAGAGCAGACAGCCATATTTTATTTTATATTTTATATAATTAACTTTAAAAATAATATAGTTAATTAAATATTTATGAAGAGATTGAAATTTGAAGCAGTTTTTATGAAAATAGAAAAAAGATTGGGTCCACTCTTAAGTAGCTGTTTAGAAGTTGACTACACAACAATTGCGAGCGCGTTGACCGAAAACACCACAACAACGGAATAAGCTCACTGCGACCAACACCAAACTAAGGGAGCGCGTAAGAGAGCAAAAATAAAGAAACACGGTTGCTGAAATGGGCCTTGGTAATAAACGAATTTCAATATTACGAAATTCGCATACACTCTAATGACGAGTATTTTTGTTGAATTACTCTTTGCTTAAAGATGTAGTCTTTGCCTTTGGCTATTTGGCAGCAGCAGTTTTCTTTGGTGTCGCTGTAGACGCTGCCTTTTTAGGTTTGGCACTCGTTTTTTTTAGGCTTCGATGCCTTTGCTTTAGGTGCACTTGGCTTAGGATTAGTTGTGGTGTGCTTAGCCTTAACGGTGCCAGTTTTCTTTGCATCCTTTGCCTTTGTCTTTTCTGCTTTCTTTTTCTTCGCCCTTTTTTAGCGGCATCCGTCTTGGATGGCTTTTTATCAGCTGCAGCCGCCGATTTTTTTGTAGTGTTGAACGTACTTTTCTTCTTTTTAGCTGCTGCTGCTGCCGCTGCCGATGGTGCCACCTTCTTAGGTTCCTTCTCAACGGAGAAAGCCTTTTGACAGTTTGAACAAACCAGATGCACCCTTACCGTTTTGTTTGGACAAGCTTTCCACTTGCAACTGCAGTATTCAAGTATTTTTTAATAAAGGGAGCTAGTTTCTGGGCATCACATTTATATGTAGCAGTGTATATTTCTTGATAACCAGAGGTGATGAGCCACCACGGTCGCTCAAGTTTTTAATCGATGCATCTACCATTTGCTAAGTTGGTGGGTGTGATGGTGGAGCTGTAATCTTCTTTGCTTTCAATCCTGGTGCGGACGCTGCCTTTTTGATGGCCACCTTTTTCTCGGCTGCGGCTTGTGTGGCAACCACAGGAGAGGCGGTTGTTGCAACTGCTGACTTCACTTCACTTTCACAACGTTTTTCACTTCTCAAATCAAAAATTTATTCGAATTCACCATGCAGTATGGTCAAACAATTGAATGAGAATTGAAGAGGACAGCCGAATGAGAATGTTTGTGCCATTGAATGTTTGTTACGCGAAACTTTGCCTTCATCTGGTTGATAATTTATAATTTACCATTTTTTATCATTAAAAATTAATCAAAACATAAATGCATTTATTTTGTTAATTATTTAAGCAATAAAATATATTTTGTTCCATAATTTGCAGGTGCTTGCCAGCCGCCTAATGTATAACTTTGTTAGATCAGGTGACAGTTGTATTTAAAAAACAGTTGTAAGAAAAACCACAATTTTTTATTTATTTAATTCACTCTTTCACTATAAACGCAGAAAAATGTTTAACACAGCCTCGTGTTCATACTTTGTCATATACATCCTTTTTCAGCTTAGGGATGAACGAAAACACCATGCGCGCAGTGTTTAATTTTAACATGCAAGCGTCGTTCAAATAAAAGTACATATAACAAGCAACTTATACGTGTGAGCCAAACATTTGTGAAGTGAACTGAAGTGAGTGAAGAATAATAATAATAATATCGAAAACTAGTGAAAAGGCAGCCAAGAAGGGTTGGCAAGGCTCAGACGAATATAACCAAGACTGACAAAAAGAAGAAACGTAAGAGGAAGGAATGCTATGCCATCTTAATTTACAAAGTGTTGAAGCCGGTCCATCCTGATACTGGCATTTCGTCCAAAGCAATGAGCATCATGATTAGTTCTTCATAGTGAGCATCCCGTTTAGTGGTGGATTCCTCCTTACCAACATGAAACTAGTAAACAGGTCGAGATTAACATAAAGGTCCAGGGTCAAATTAATCAATTAACTGACACCGTCAATCGAATTTCATCATTGCATTTCCAAAAATTAAGTTTTCTTGCCATTCATCGAAAGTGTGCGTGGATAATGGTACCGCAATCAAGGTACAGGGCACGCACTTAGCTACATTCAACGAGCGAGCGACGAGTAAAGGAAAGCTGTTCATTAACCGCGACAACATACGAAATAGGATACCGTGTATGGCGTAAGTCCCTGTTATTAAACATCACCTCAGCATTCTGCATTCCTATGAGCCTCAGCGTTTTCATTATTCTAAAAGTTTTCATTATTTTCAAGCTAAGTTTTTTAAGTTTGTCTAAAATATCCCTTCAAATAAACTGGACGTATCGTCAACAGTACAAAGTATCCTTCTTTTAGTCAACAGAACAATATCAGGCACAACGCGGATATAACAATATTGAGAGTTATTCTTAATAACTCAACTGCATTTATAAATGATATACCAGACCAACAAGACTTCGTAAAAGTAATAACATATTAATAGTAATAATAATAAACTTATCAATTGCATTTATATTTGGACGTGGATGTACTAACGGACAGTACAATCAAGTGGCCCAACGGTACCAAGCACTGGCTTGTTAACGCGCGGACCCAAGCATAAAGCGACTCACCTCCCGCCCATCCGACCGAGGGGCGCACCGCGTAACGTGCGGTTACGAAGATCGCGAACATGTAGACAAATGACATAACACAATTTTTTTTAGAGAGCATGCAGAAGTGGTACTAGTTATAAGGTGGGAAAGATCGTTATATAAAGAACATAAGATCCGAAAAGGGTTATGGATAGCATAGTTAGATAAGCAAGCATTCAGGACTATAGGTAACAAAATTCTACTACTTCTAATGGGTACAGCAAAGTTAATTTGCTTAATTAGTAGGGGGGAATCTATTTCACCATTTATTGATTTGTAAAAAAAAGGTTATTGCTAGCATAGTTCTACGGAAGGTCGCTTATAAAAAGAGTAAATAACAACGGTCCAAGGTGACTTCCTTGTGGAACACCAGAAGTGACCTGGACCGCTTTAGAAACTGAGCCATTAAAATAGACTCTCTGAGTTCTAAAGGTTAAATAATCTTGAATCCAAAGAATAAGATTATTGGGAAAGCCCAAAAGTTTAAGTTTATATATTAAAAGGAGGTGATTTAGACAGTCAAAAGCCTTACTGAAATCAGTGTAAATAACATCAGTTTGCAATTTTTCGTCAAAGACCTTAATAACAAATGATGTGAATTCTAATAAGTTAGTAGTGGTAGATCTTTGTTTCATGAACCCGTGCTGGCACGGTGAAATCATAGACTTACAAAGATGTTGAAGATGAGAGGTTATTAGTTTCTCAAAAATTGTTGGGATAGCAGACAACTTGGAGATACCCCTATAATTTTGAGCATTCGATTTGTTTCCTTTTTTGTGCAAAGGAATAATATAAGACTCTTTCCAAATTTTTGGGAAAGAGCATAGCTCCACGGACAAACTAAACAATTTATGCAAAGGTTTCAATAGATCCTGAGCATAATACCTAAGCACACAGCTAGGTATTCCATCAGGTCCTGGAGAAAATGTGGGCTTAATAACCTGAAGATCACAAAGTAGCGAACTCTCTGTGATTTCCGGTATGAAAATGCAATTTGAGGCATTAAGCTGATAGGGGTAAGGCATGACGACTGGTTGAAAACAAGGGCTATAGGTCGTTTAAAAAAATTCAGCAAATAGATCGGCAATGGCCTGATCTGAGTTGGCTTTCATTTCATCAAAGAATATGTTAGATGGAAGAGTCGATGTCTTGCGTTTCGCATTAACGAAATCAAAAACCGTTTAGGATCCTGCTGAAACTGTAATCCACGCCTAGTCAGGTAATTCCTGTAACATTGGTTATTGAGGACAGAAAAATTGGAACGAGCAATCAAATATGCAGAACAAGCTAAATGAGAGCTTGATTTTCTGAAATATAAAAAATACTGATTGCCACGCCCAAATTGTCATTCAGGGCCAACAGCCGAGAAAGTTTTGCAAAATCGGTTTTCCGAAATTAACGTACTCGGCTTAAACGATTTCTACTGGGGCATAGCCCCCGGTAGGGTAATGTGATCGACACCTCCAAAGTTGTGTGGTATAAATCCTCTGGATAAGATATGGGCTGTGATCGGGTAATGGATGAGGAGGATGGATAAAAAACAAAAACCAGATCAAGCATTTTATTAAGAGAATTTGGGATATCATTTATTTGATTCAATGATATCCCAAGTAAATTATTTAAAAATTTATTATGAGCCGAGGGGGTCAGGGCACCAGAGTCGGGACACGAAATCCAAATAACTTCAGTAATATTAAATATTAAAGTAATATGAAATACAACTTTACAGCAACAAATTCTATATCCATAGAACCACCTACTATTACTGTCTCCGAAGAATAAACAACATCAACAGCAATAAGCACACCTCCGCCACGTCGAAGCGTACGGTCTTTTCTATGGACACAGTATCTGCTGGATACAACTTCAGTACTAAAGATGTCATGCCTTAACCAAGTTTCAGTGAAGGCGATGACATGAAAAGCAAAAGAGTGACTGTTAAGGTATAAACTACTGAGTTTGCTACGAATACCCCTTACATTATGACAGCCAAGTACTAAGGAAGTCATTAGTTTTTTGAACTATCAGAATCGAGAGGAGTTTGAGGCAAAGCTACTGGGGTGGAGATACAATCGGACGCCGATTTTCAGGAAGAGTTAAAGGCAAAGCTACTGGGGTGGGGGATACAATCGGAGGAATTTTTTTTTTCTGGCAGTATATTCATTTACAATAATGTGCTCCGGCCAAAACTCTTTGCAACATATAGAGCTAAAGTCTTGGCTCGAGACAATGATTTTAAACGACGATATATTCCTAGTATAATTAAATTTGAACTTTTCCACCGTGAAATTGGCTTTAGATTTGGCCTTTATATAGACCGTGACATCTTCTGATGTCAAATCAGGGGGAAGCCTAGAAACAAATACTTGTTTTTTTGGTGGAACGGCAACAAATTTTTTAATTATATCTTCCACCGAAGATACATTTTTAGGTAATGGAATGGCTCTTTGGATATATTTGGTTTGTTTAGTTGAGCTACGTCAACACTACTATAATATATATTTTATTTTTTTCAAATTAACCCCAAAAAAAATAAAAAATAAATAAATAAAAATACAATAAATAAGAGAGAGACAAAATAAAAGTCAAAAAATAATTTTTAATAAATTATTGAAAAAAACTGCTTAGGACCACCCTAGGGTTAATTGTATTTATACGCTTGTAGCTACTCACAAAAACGAAAACACAATCAAAACGTACCGGCGCGAGCGCAGCCACCGATAGCAACAACAACGGAATAATTTTAAACCGGGATCAGCACCAACACAAAAGAGTGCGTGAGAGCCAAAAAACGGTTTTATGCACAAAGAGTGAGCACAGAAGAAACTAAAAAAGAGTGCAAGCACGAAAACACAAAAACAAAATACTAGCAGGGCAAAGCAAACTAAGCAAGCTAAGCAATGAGCTTTGACTGCAGTTCGTTGTTGTATTCTGGCATTTTCAAAATAAATGCAAATAAATTATTAAAATTAATGTTCAAAACTTGGGTTTACAAAACCGATTAAACCCAAAGTCACAAAACTATTTATTTGAACGAATTAAAGACAAGACACAATAATAAAAAAAAACGAAGAGCACAAAAAAAAAAAACAACGTACGTTGCTGAGCATAGAGAGCGATTGAATAAATGCAAATCGAAAGCAACTGCACTACATGCGCACATTAAAAAGTGGGCAAAGCATTTGTCTAGATATTCATTAACCTGCCTCAACTATTATTATTCCCGAATATTATCAATCAAATAAAATTATTTAATTTATTTAACTTATTTTCAAAAAAATGTATAAAAATTATTATTTTTTAAAGCGCATAGTTAATTATAATCATATTTTGAATAATATTTGTCTAATTGTATAATTATGTATTTTCGAACATTAAAAGTTACCTATCTTAAATATATATAAGATGCATATCAGTATCTGCCTGAAAAAAGCCTGGAAAAAAACTTCCAAGCCAAATTTAAGTTTTGCTATTTCTGGTCATACATACGCTCTTGTCTTTTGATTGATATTAAATATTTGGTCAACGTCAGTGATACATTCAAGGTGTTTTAGCCTCACACACATTTTCTTAACACTCTTGAACTTTCGACCATTTTTTAATACTTATTAATTAATTAATTAACTTCTTTATCATATTTAAAGCACATTCATCGAATTTCAATAAATGTACCTGAAGAAATATTAAATCAGCGACGTAGATGTGCCAAAT